>JAAGKR010009727.1:0-25546 GCA_011419295.1 Clarias macrocephalus
AGACTGTCCTATCATCGATTGATGCTCTGGGGACCTGTGACTTCAGTTGTTCGATAGCTCAGGACTGGAATCTCCTACAGTCTACCTGAGCCTCCAGGAACAAACTGGACTCCTTTTAATTTTAACACATCTCCTGTTACACTGAACTTCCAGTACACATTATTAAGTTGATCAATCCCTGCTATCCGTTATCACCCAGATGAGGATGGGTTCCCTGTTGAGTCTGGTTCCTCTCAAGGTTTCTTCCTATTACCATCCCAGGGAGTTTTTCCTTGCCACCGTCGCCCTCGGCTTGCTCATCAGGGACAATCTTATCATTTTGATTCATACACATTGCATACAGACTTACTTCTTTATATTGTGTAAAGCTGCTTTGCGACAATGTCAATTGTTAAAAGCGCTATATAAATAAAATTGACTTGACTTGACTAATTGCCATTCCCAAATTTCCTGTAGTGTGTAGATGAGGGTGTGTACCACACTTTGTGCCCCAAGTCTACTGGGATAGGATCTAGGCCCCACGCGGTATAAACAATGAGTGAGTGAGTGTTTTGGGAGCATGAGAAATCACATACACTGTAAACTGGCTAAACACTGTGTATTGTAATCAAAGCAAAATTCGGCCAAGCAAAATATTAGAGTATACATGATTTTGTTTAAGCAGTGTATATACAGCACAAAACAAAACATACTCTTTAATCTAGAACCGAGAACTATGACTTCGAATTTGCATGAATATGAGAACAAAAAGATCCCAAGTATCTTGTAACAGTATCTCCCATACAAAAACAAAACAAACAAACAAACAACAACAACAACAACAACAACAACAACAAAAAAAACATGACAGCTGAACTGAGAAACCAAGGAGCTTGACTAATGACGAGAACAAGACAACAGGAGAACATGAAAAAAAAAAAAAGTTGAGTCCTCCAAACACAGAAAAACTTTACAAAAAATAATTAAGCCATACATTTCTCACATAATATATCCACTATGTTTGTTACTAATGGCTGGACAGTTCAATGGCTACAGCTAAAAGTATGTGAATGCAGGAAAGCCCCATTGTGATAAAATATAGCTTCATATTAAATTCGTAAAATAACATGGTGGAAACGCATCATGATAAACTCACCATCACTTAATTTTGTTTATATACTATTTACAATTTTAGATATGGAATAATCGTATTATTTAATCAATGGACTCACAGACAGGTTATTCTCCTATAAGGATAATGATCTGGTGTGGTAATTGTGGTTATTTCAGTCCAGTTCAAACCTAGTCACCAAACCATTGTCAGTGAATCATTTCCTTAAAACACTGAATTCCAAACTGAGTACCCTGCAATATACTTATGTAAATAAAAAAGAGTTTATTTAAGAATTTATTATTTAACGTTCCTTGTGTCCACCAGGAGTGTCCAGCAGCGTAGGCTGATTGTTTTAATGTTCATTACTGGAATTCAAAATAATTAAGCGATACTTTTACAGAAGAAGACATTTACACATCACCTTTTTTTATTTAATTACAATGTAGGTGGAGTGTCGCGTTTGGGAAACTCGCAGCGTATCTACCCACATTGTCAAGTTGTTACTACAGTATATTCTGCGCATGACCAGTGTTAATGCTGTGCTTTGAAACCAGCCCAGAAACCAAAAATCCACCCTCTCTTCAAAACCTAGACAACACAGGCTCTTAAACCGAAAGGTTTCCTCGTCCTTATGAGACTCTTCTCGAGATGTGATGCTTTAAATTGTTCCAATGCGCCGCCTAAAAGATACGATTTCTTTTGGGATTTACGTGCGCCTTCCATTAGTTTAAGCACCCAGAAAGGAACTTTTTTTTTGTGTGAAGAAACTTCAGGCAGAAAATATGAAGAACAGAGTGTTTAGAATTTTTGTGCTTTTGTCCTTTGGCTTATTGGGCTGCGTTTTGCAGGCTGTTCAATGTGAGCCGCGCTCTGAGTCCAGAGAAGCAGCACGTGGGCACACGGCAGGCACCTCGCGCCTGGCCATACGATGGAGCGGTAATGGACGCGTGTATAACCTGCTGAGTCACGGCTCTGAGTATCTACCGTCGCGCCGGCGAGGAAACGTGGACTCGAGCGGACCTACGCTGCTGATTCGAGAATCAAACGAGACCGTGCCGCACGCGAAGCCCGATTCCCAGCCGTCGCGCACAGAACCCAGGCAAACTGACCGTTCTGACCTGATGATGGCTGATAATCCGTACGAGCCTTACAAGTCCATTCGTAACGAGCTCCATAACCCGTACTACAACTATTACGACTCTTACTACCAGCCGCGCTCCAGGAACAGAGTTCCGCCGGGCTACGGGACGAGGTATTTCCAGTATGGTAAGTGAATGGATGAAGTTTATGATCACGGGTAAATGGGAAAATGTTAAAAATCCATGGTGCGCTTACAGTGCAACTATCAACAGGTCTTCCAGATCTAATTCCAGACGCTTATTATGTGCAAACTTCCACTTATATACAGAGAGTGCCAATGTACAACCTTAGATGCGCTGCTGAAGAAAAATGCTTGACAAGGTTGGGACTGTATTATATACATTATTATTACATATACGTTTTTTTTAATGTCTCTAATTTATACAGTTCCGATACAGTTCCCATTGGTTTTAAAGATAATTGACTTCATATATTGTTTTTACCTTTATTTACTTTTTTATTTATTTATATGTCCTGACAGCTCAGCTGCGCATGCGCGGGACTACGACACGCGCGTCCTGCTCAGGTTTCCCCAGCGCGTGAAGAACCAGGGAACTGCTGACTTTCTCCCCAGCAGACCACGATACGCATGGGAATGGCACAGCTGCCACCAGTGAGTAGCTGTCTTATTAAAGACTTAGGTCACCAAAAAAAATAAAAAATCGATATCACCGAGTATTATATCATGATCTGTCCAGTTGGTGCTTGTTGTATTAAGTACTAGCATTTTCCTCTGATCAGTTTAGAAACATTTACATTGAGGTAATGGCTTGTAAAAAAATGTAACAAATTAAATAAAAGAAGCTGAGCATTAGTGGTTCAATGGTATGTTTCTTACCTGCCATGTAGAAGGCCTGGGTTCAATTCCCACCCAGTACCCAAACCCCAGCCACTGGATGCAGTGCTGGTCCTAAGGCCTGATAACATTGGAGGGTTTTGTCCGTGTAAAACCTGTGCCAAGTGGTGTGTGGAATGGATAGCAACAACAAAAGCAATCAAATAAAAGAAAACACTTAACACCTTGGGCAAATTTGTCATATATCTAAAATATATATATATATTTTTACTTTCCCTTCTACACAGACACTACCACAGTATGGATGAGTTTTGCCATTATGATCTCCTAGATGCATCCACTCAAAGTAAAGTAGCTGAAGGTCACAAAGCCAGTTTCTGCCTGGAAGATACCTCCTGTGACCCTGGCTACCATAGGCGCTATGCCTGCACATCACACACTCAGGTTTGTAATTTCCCTGTTATTCCATCATGATACATTATAATGGTTGCTCTGTGACAATACAGTGTGGGTGAGTCTCTGTGATGAATGCCTGACCTTGCTAGTTTCTTCCATAAACACACATTTAAGGACGGGATTTTCTCAACACAAAACATTAGGACGTACTGTATCCTTAGAAATATTATATTGTACAATATATTTTACAAATTTTATATTGCACAATATATTTGTATTATACACTGTTATTGATCTTCCTAACACATAGTTTTGTATTTGTTGACTTAATAGGGTCTAAGCCCAGGATGTTATGACACTTATAATGCAGACATTGACTGCCAGTGGATTGACATCACTGATGTCAAACCTGGAAAGTACATTCTCAAGGTTAGATTTCACTTGTATTATATTGATTATGGAATAACGTGTGTTTGCTCTCAGAGTGAGTCTGATGCAGTTGTGCGGTTGTGTTGCAGATATCTGTGAATCCAAGATACAAGGTTCCAGAGTCAGACTATAGTAATAACATAATGCGCTGTGACATTCAGTATATGGGCAATTATGTCCATACATCTGGGTGCCGTATATCTCAGTAAGTCAACAAATTATTACTACAATCTATTCGTTTCCATTTTTCCATTTATCCATTTTTTGGATTTTTATTAAATATCAATAGATTTCTATGGAATGTTATTAAATATCATAAATAAAACCAGATATCTCAGTTTTGTTCTATTGTATGAGGGATGTTCATGGTAAATTGGGACTTTTGATTGTGTAGAATAAAAGAGCACAGTTATGAGAGGTAAAACTACTTATATTTCTCTATGGAATCCCATGCTACACTAATGTACTTTCACCAGAATTTCACTAGTACATGGATACCATCAGGATAGAAAGCTTTCTCAGTACACTGGACCCATAATCAGACTGCCTGTATCATGCCATTGTCACTGCTTAAACATTACCGCTGGTCTCCCAGGAACTGCTTTAATGTCCCAAACAGATGAAAACTGCTTGGAGTGAGGTCAGGAATATACGGGATGTATCAGTAACTCCCAGCTGAGTTCCTGTAATATGCAGGTGGTGCAGAGGGCAGTATGAATGTCATGCAAAAACAGAATGACATTGGTGATCAAACCAGGCCGGTTTTCCGTTCCACTCACTGAATGTCCAAGGAAATTACTGCAGTCGGCTCCAAGCCATTCATAGTTTTCTTTAAAAATGTTTTAAATGTTTTATTGCAATTAAGGGTCTGATCATTATACTGTGCCCAAAGTCCTGGTTTGAGTTGAACAACTCAAGTAGTTTTAATTAGTTCTTTATAGATCCCAATATGTAGTGCACATTCTACTGGAAATGTAGAAAATAGAAAAATTGATTGATCGTACAAAATGCGTGGCAGTGTGTGAAAAAACCTTTATGTGAAACTTAGACAGTTTGTATTACACTTCATATAGTTTTGAACACTGCAGGTTTGCCTTAATGGGATTTTATGTACATTAAACAGAAGTGAAGCTTTAACATTTAAAACTCTGCCTATCCCAAAATTGAAAAGGGAGAAAATGGCATTTTAAAGGTTGCATCCTAATTATGCTACTTTAGCATCTATTCATATTATGAGGGGTGTTGCTTGACAAAATGTATAGTGACATGTGCCCGAAACAATGCCTTTGGAATATAAATGTTAAATCAGTGTGAATGATCAAGTTAATAAGGTAAATGCAAAAACAAATTTAACACCATACTTACAGTACTTCAGTCAAATCAACAATCCCTTTCATACGAAAATACTGTGTCCTTGTTACACATCTCTTTTACGATTACATTTCAATTAAACCATATAAAAATATTGAATGTTATCTAGTCTAAACTAATATATCGTATATCAATGTTTTATGAAATGTAATCATGCTGGAATTAAGTAAGCTAATATAAGCCAAGTTAAAGCCTTTTCAAATTTTTTTTCTTTAATATTAATAAACTGAATGAAAGAAAATGAAACAAAAACTGTACTCTATGTTTATTTGAACCAATTCCTTGTACTTTTCATGCATAGTACTTTTTAGAGTACTTTTCATATATACCTCCTCTATGCTTCAGTCTGATTCAATTAGCTAGCATATGTTTCACTAATCTTTCAGACTAGTTGATTTTGATTCAACGAGATAACTAGGCTCAACTAAATAGGCTAGATTTGATGAATCATTTTGAACAAAAAAGCTCAAAGAAATAAAGCCTCAAAACACATTCTGCAAACTTTGCCATAAAACTACTGTCATTTTGTCAAACATACAGCATTTTGTCTTGCTTCACTTTATGCTACGTTTCTTTGCGTTATGTTGTTGGCTTGTAAAAGTCTTGTCTTTTTTCTGATTTGACATTACTGAACCAGTAACTGCCCAGCAGAGGGCAAACTACTAGTACCTACAGTACATTTTTCTTACCTGGATAGCTAACATGTTAATTTAACTCAGTATCCGTGTGCATTTGCTATGGAATACATGTAATGAACATCCTGTCTGGATTCCTATCTGAGTGTTCTCCAGCTTTCCATGCACTGCCATGTGCACCTGGGCGATTCTTAACATTGGTGTTGTCCTGACACTGTCTGTTCAGCAACACCATGTTTGTTTGTAGTAGGGGTGAATTGGCCTCTTAGCCATGCTAAGTTCCCCCTTAGCATCTAGCCAAACATAGGGGTGGACTAGGCCCAGACTCCATAGCATTGGGACAGCCTGCGATCATTGCCATGGTGGACCAGCCAATCTATGCTGCAACAAAATCAATTAATGGTGTAACCTTAGTTCATTCAGATTATCAGCTGATTTAAGTTTATTGGAGAATGACAATGAAAAGCCTAGACAAGACTAACTGAAGCAACCCCTGATCATAACACTGCCTCCAGATGTTTGTACAGTGGCCACTATGCATGATGGGTACATCACTTTATGTGCTTCCCTTTTTCCCAGATGTGCACATCTCTCTTAAATAGGGTAACTCAGGACTCATCAGGCAACATGATCTTATTCAGTTCCTCTGAAGTCCACTGTTCCGATTGGCCTCACTAGCAAATGTTTTTCTTATGACCACCAAGTTGTTTAATTCCTATGCCGCGAGCATGCTATGGTCATGTTGTGTGTAGAAATAAGGTTACTTTCACTACTAAACATAGCTGGGATTATAACTGTCTGTTTTTACTATGCAACTTCACCAAGCACTTAAGTGGTCTTTATTCATGACTAACCTGATCTAATCTCTTTCTTCAGCGCTGTCTCTCAATGCTTTATTGTGGTCTAAAAGGCTATTAACCTACTACCAGTAATTACAACAATTTCCTTAGTTAGTTTCTTTGCATGGTGCAGCCCATGTAAGGCCGGTAATGTATTTGAGTTCACCAGGCCAAAAACCTGTTTTGATGGCAAGAGCTTTTTTTTCCACTTCAGTGTAGCATCACGCAAAGAGGTCAGTTTTCTGCTCACAGTGTGTTTAGCACACTTTGTCAGACTTTCCTTCCTTGTTCAAAAAAGGGGAGCCTAAAGAGGGAAAGATAGGGGCAGAAATATTTGAAAGTATCCTGATAGGCTAAAGAAGGCATTAACCAGGCATTTGGAGTTGGGTGAGGCCTACTCATTGACTGCTTGTACAGTATCTTCTTTGGGGCTTTCTTTGGGGTTTGCAAACCTCTTCAATGCAGAATGCTAGGTACTGTGCTTTGGTCAGAAATAAATGACCAATCTGGCCAAGATTGACTATAAGCCCCGCCTTTAACAGCCCTTTGAGCTAGTGGATTTCTCACCAATTCCGTAATGCAACATTCCAACCACCTACTCATTAAATAGCCCAACCACCTGAACCAGGGTATTAATATCATGCTGGATCGGTTGTGATGGGCTGGGCTACTATGTAAAAAGTACACGAGTATATACGAGTAGCTATCCAGGGTGGGGGACAATCTCTCCTCTTTTTTTTATCCAAGGTACACAATGGCAAGTCTGTGGGGATGGTAGAAGTGGATAAGACTTACTTAAATACACTAGCTAGTGTATTTAAGTATGACTGTGCTAAACAAAAGTGTTGGTGTTCCTGCTGTTTTCGTTACAGTCTGCATATTTTACTAGAACGCCTAGATAGGGTGTAGCATCCTTGCTGCCAATTTGGAAATGTTGCATATCATTTGGGAAAGATTTTACTATCAAATGTGATTCAACACTCACTTGCCCTCTTTTGGATTCCGTGTTTAACTGCATGAGGCAAATGGCTACAGCTTAAATAGTCTGTTGCTTACAATTTTAAGTAAGCAATGTTGAGTATTAATCTGAAATAAACACAGCTAATTTTAGAGTTGTTAGAACTGTTGTTTAGTCAAAGTGGCACAGCTCCACCTACAAAAATATGCCACCAGCTGCCACTGGGTGCAATGGAAAGGTGAAAAAATCATCCTTGGCCACATCAAGAAGGTAAACCTAAAAGGTTATCGAATGAGGAGAATCCTATGGGATCCTTGTGGAATTTTTCAAAGCATTTCAGAGATTGGCCCACACACTGCTTTCTGTTTTTGCATTGAGGGAGTCTACAGTGATTGCGCCCTGTACTTTCTACCATTCTTAACTATCTCACTGGAAGTTTGGAAATGCTTCTACTTATGCCAAGGTGAATTAATGCTACTACTTATAATAAGGTAGGCACAGTTCAAAGCCGCCACAATGTTGTAAATAAAACAAACTGTAGGATTTATTTTCTTTGAACTGCGACGATCTGAGTCGTATAGGTGAGGTCTGCAAATAACAAAAGAGAAAAGTGAAGCCCAGAGCAGACAATGAAATTTATGTGGTAATTTTGCATATTAGTTGTATGTAGTTGTAGTTTTTACATTTTTGTATGTGTTCAGTTTTTCTGCACACAAACTCTGCATTGATGTCGAATATAAATTTTACAGACACATATAAAAGTTATTGTCCCCACTTTTAATTTTAAATTTCCTTGTGAAATGAAATGATCAATCTCTTACAGTCTTAATGTTCAAGAATGATTTCATTCTATTTCTACATAATAATCATAGCAAGGTCCCACCACATCATTTCAGTTGGGTTGAGTTTTGGACTTTGACTAGGCCATTCCAAAACCTTGTGTCTTTTATTTTTATCAGTATGTTATGTAGATTTACTGGTGTGCTTCGGATCATTATCCCATCTCATACATTTATTATCCCATACATTTGCTTCTAGAATATTATATAGTTGAGTTCATGTTCAACTCAATGAATGCAAGGTGCCCAGATCCTGTGGCTGTAAAATAGGCCCAAATCATCACCCTCTACCACCATGATTGACAATGGGTAAGAGGTGTTTTTGCTGAAATGCTGTTTGATTTTTGCCAAACATGGCACTGGGCATAAAGGCACCCCCACTTTGGTCTCATCTGTCCAGAGTCTATTGTTGCAGACATCTTGTGCTTTGTTCAGAGGCAGTTTTGCAAACCTCAGTCATCCTTCTATGTTCTTTTTAGACAGAAGAGTCTTTCTCCTGGCAAGTCTTCCAAGAAAACCATACTTGTTCAGTCGTCTTCTAATTGTGTTGTCATTTACTTTAACATATAACATGCTTAGTGAGGTCTGTAAGGTCTGAGATATAGCTTGTGGGTTTTTGGTATTTTTCTGAGCATTTTATGGTGTGACCTTGGGGTGAATGTGTTGGAACATCTATTCCTGGGAAGACTGGTAACTGTCTTGAATGCTTTCCACTTGTTGAACATTGAACTCATGAAAATTGTTTGGAGCAGCAGCAATTGCTTCTCATAAGCAAGATTGTTGCATATGTCTTTCCCTCTTGGCATTGTCTTAACACACACCTGAATTGCCCAGACCAGCAAATTGCCAAAACAATTTTTAGATGTCGGCAAAGGGCTCATAATTATCAGCATCTGGCTGCAACGTATATACTGTATATATAAATTTTTACAAAAACATACAGATAAAGGGGAACTAACCCAGTTACACATGCCGGTAAACACTATAACATAATTTAACTAGGATTTACTACAATTTATTGACATCAATAAATTGAGTTAGGCAACACCCATCGTCTCATGTCCACTAAAAAGCATCAGCAAAGCCTGACATTAACTGTAACTGAGGCAATCAAATTTAGTTAGCAAACTTTTTGACAGCTTATGCAGAGAAATGTTTTTGCCACTACTGGTTCTGTACCCAACATTTTTATTGCAGAAGACCAAGTCAAGATTACTAAGTAAGTAAATAAAAACACTACTATGTCGATTTTGTAAAATATAAAGTTAAACAAAATAATAGGAAACAAAATATGATTTTTATCTAAATAATTTTCGAAATTAATATGAAAAATATGAATTACTTTTATGGTATGTATCCACAGTGATTTCTGACATGTTCATTTATATATATATATATATATATTTTTTTTTTTCACAAATTGCACATGCTTCTTTTTTATTTCAGATCCTGATTGCAGAGTGTTCGTCAAACCCCAAATGTTATTCATTAAAAACAAAAACTCCTTATCCACAGAAAATGGAAGATTAATAAAGAGGTCATATGTTGTACTGTATCACAGTAATTCTATATTTTTTTCTATGATTTGGGCCTGTAAAATCCTCTTATATATTATATAATGCTCCTATATCTTACAGTATATATATACATTATATATATGAATATGAATACATATTTTTTTATTGTACATGTATACTACTACTTCTGTTTTTCATACACTGATATTAATCAGGCTTTTTGATATATATTAAGATTAACTTAATTTTCTTTGTATCTACTTGTGTGCATTCAAAGATATCTGCCTTATATCTAGGATGTAAAGTGGAAAAAATACTTGCTGAAGAAAAATTATTTTAATTTGTAAACATTTATGTTAAGTTAAAACAACGGGGAAGTTTATTGAGAGATGATGGAGTATACTTTGAGGTCATCGATATCATTACTCTAAAATCTTGTTTGGCACACCTGACAGGGGATGATGATATGGTTCCATGAAATTTCCACATGCACACTATTGCACCAGTTTTACTAACAGGGATGTTTAATGTTTAAAATATCCCAGAGAACTTAATCTTTACCCTGACTGCTACACACTGTGTGTGCAGTGTTCCCAACCAATGCCATTTTTTTTTACAATGACAGATTTGCAATTTGCCTGAGACCATTTTTGCTCCATTTCTCTCTAGAATGCCTTTAACTAGTTTTGTTATTTAAACACAACTTTTTTATGCTTCTGAATACATATTTTTATATTCACATTCATAAATATAAAGTCAAAATACATTATGTGTGTAACCTTTAACTGGATATGTTTGCTGGAAATGTATTAAACATCAAAAGCCAAATCCTTCCCCCACACTCTTTGTTACACCGGTTTTAACAAATGTCTTATAATATCATATAATAGTTGCAACATTTTTGTGTTGTGTACTGCTAAGTTTCAAAATATATTTTTACATGTATTATTATTGTTGTTGTTGTTGTTTTTCTTCATATTATTATTATGTTGTTGTTGTTTCAATAAATAAGTTACATCAGAAAAGATGATTCCTTTCAGCTTTCCAGTAGATGGTCAGCATATATTTGAGTATTTTTTAGACTTGGTCTCACCTTCTCATGATGTCATGTCTTCTATTCAGGCCAATTGATATTTGTTGAATTTCGTGATCCATTTTACATGTGGCATTTTTGCTTGAGTGTGTTTGAATTCACAAAAACAATAAAATCCCATTGCAAAAATTTTCATTCATTTTTAAAACACTATACCTCAATGGTCATGAAGATGCAATGATCCTTGTAGAGTGCAATGGAAGGTCTGTCTGCAGGCCGATGTGATAATGTCAAAACAGTGGGCTAGTCTCTATTTCAAAAGGGGAACAGTTGATCTGATTGAATCATTGATGTTTTGTCCAAACAAACAGTGCTTATGGGTACTAGATAGATAGATAGATAGATAGATAGATAGATAGATAGATCGATTTTGTTCATTGAGACAGATCTAGCAATGTTATAAGCTGCACAGGCATTTGCCATGACATACAAGAGCAGTAATTTAAATGAAAGCCTCATTACACACAAACAGGACTTTGTGGCCTATGGTTGGTGATACTTTAGCACACCTTTTGAGGTCTTTTGGCATCCATGCCTCAACAGGTCAGAGCAGTTTTGGCAGCACCAGCACAATATTAAGCAGGGGGTAATTATATTATGGCTGATCAGTACATCATCTCACAGAAGGGTTCTAGTATGTTGGGGCTTAACTGCATTAAAAGATTAAAATAATATTTATACTGTGGTATTATTACTAGGAGGCTACATAAGAGATAAAACACTAGTTAACACTCACTCACTCACTCATGTAACTGTACCCTTAATTAATGTGTTAGTTTACACTGCGTGTGCGGCATGTGGGTTGGAGCAACTGACATGTGTGCCAAGCATATTTTCTTCTAGCATGTGCTAGTTTAGTGCTAACTTAGTCTGCCTAGGTTTCTTAGTGTTTTCAAAAAAAAAATTCCTGATGGATTTAAGATGCCAGCAATTTTTTAATAGCCTTTTAAAAATTATTTATCGGGCCTCCGAGTGGCGTAGTGGTAAAGTGCTCGCCCTATCATCCGGAGATCGCTAGTTCGATTCCCAGGTGATGCTGTGGCCTCTCGCAGCCGGAGGCCTAGAGAGAGCTGATTGGCCGAGCTCTCTCAGAGGGGAGGGATGAGAGGTACTTAGTGCTCCCACATTAATCACGGCTACAGCCAATAGTAGCCTTAATGTGGGAGCCCCCTAGTGACGGGGAGAGGATGTATATATATATATATATATATATATATATATATGAATAATGTCCAGTTAATACAGAAATACAAATTTTAAAGGGTAAACCTTCATAAAATTGTAACTTAGGTTAAAAAAAGTTATGGCAGCTGATTTCTTTTTGAGTCTTCGAGAGTTCTTTTTCGGACTGTTGCTCCGTCTCAGCAGATGCCCTTTGAAAGTCCAGAAAAAGAATCTTTACACAGGGTGTCTGCTCCCTAGAGCCAATCACCTACTCCATTTTAGTACATGAACTACCCGCTCTTAGATTAAATCCCCACTGAGCGTGTGTGTGTGTGTGTGTGTGTGTTTGTAGCGTTTTTATGTGCACATTACAATAGCGCCCTCAAGTGGTCCATGTTTGTAAAGTCCTCTTGTGTACTCGTGAATTTTCCATATAAAGTTTAATGTGAAAGAATATATATTGCACTGTTTGGGAGCTTTACAGCCATGTTTGATGATGTGTCACAAACAAATGATTTAACAACAACAACAACAAAAAAGATAACGTATGCCTTTGTCTATAGACGCAGTATACGAAACTTGGCACAATTTGGACAAAGTTTGTAGAAATGTACACGGAAAGACTTTTTGAAAAAGACTTTTTAAAGATCAAAATGAAGGAAAATCCAATATGGCGTAGGTTAAAGGCTAAATGTGTAGCGAATGAGCTACTGCTCATTAGAACCAATATGGATGAAGATATCGCCTGGTGGTGTCACTGGCTGCCAAATGTATGACATGATAATAATAACAATAATAATAATACAACCTAGAAAAACAGTAGGGTTCCAAAGGCTGTAGCTGTAAGATATGATCGCTGTAGCGTACGTTTGCTAAAATTTGTGAAAAAGAAAGAAAGTAAGAAAGAAAATAAAAATGTATATTTTACTCAAAGTCCACAAAACCACATTGTCCCACAAACAAACCACATTGTCACACACACACACACACACACACACACACACACACACACACACACACACACACACACACAAAAAAAAAAATCCACTAGGGTGCAGCATTGTAAAACAATGACAAAGCATTTGTACAACCACTATTCACTTTTAAAATAGATTTTAAAACCAATTTAGTTTATGGGTGGTGTGTGTGTGTTTGTGTCATAGAAAAGTTATTTATTAACTTTTCAATAATATCTTTAGGCACTTTTCTGCGTGTCATCACAGGAAAACAGTATATACTACACACACACACACACACACACACACACACAGTATACAGTATACTGTTTTAGACAGGCCGTATATATTATACTGTAATAGACTGGCCTATACAGATCCTACGTCATGTTGCAGTTTTAGAGTTCACAACCATAATTTGGCCCTTCACACAGTAGCTACATTTTCAATATTTTGTTACAATGGTTGCTGGAAGTGGGCGGGACATATTAGGCAGCCTTTTCCTTACAAAAATGACTTTGAATTGAGAAAGTGAAAAAGTAAAAGTGTTTTAATTATGATGATTCCGTTAAAAAAATCTTGATGAAAGTAAAAAAATCCACTATCAGCAACGGTCCAATTCTTTATTTTCTTAGCCCAGGTAAGATGCTTCTGACATTAGCTCTGGGTCACAAATTGTTTGATACTAGGAATGCAACAGTTGTATCCTATTTCCTGAAGTGTATGGGTGTGGTAGCATATGATGCACCTTTCTCACTCCATTCCTTCTGAAGCCCTTCCAAGTTCTTGAATTATCTTTTAGAAAAGACCCTCTGTGGTTTACCATCCTTGTGGAGGAAGTAGTAATTATATTCTAAAAAACTGTCAAGTCAGCAGGCTTCCCTATGATTGTGGATGATTGTACTGAACTAGACCGAGAGTATTTATAGATATTTACTCAAACTTGAAATTAAATTTTATAAACATTTTTGATATATTTTTTATTTTTGTGAGTGATAAGTTGTAATTATTGAAATAAAAAAAAACTGAACTTGAACTGGGATCTGTGGAGTTTGGAGGCTTGGTCGTGCTCTTGGGATCTTTGGCTGCTTTGCTCTGGGCATGGTGGGCTGTGGTGCACTGGGTGTTCTGATGCCTGGCCACCATTGCCTTTTTTTTTTAGGGATTTGTGAGGAATTGGCTTTTCTGTGGGATCCCCATCAGTCATAAATGAGCCTTGGTTGCACATAATTATGTCACCATAAGGCTTCCTAATAAAAAAAAGTTATGTTAAAAGTTAAAACAATGTAGCACATACATACACTCCAATTAGCCATTATATTTTGACCACCTGCCTAATATTGAGTAGGACACTCTTTTGTTACTATAACAATGATACAAAGGTGTCAAAACACATGTGTATCACAACCAGCATCGCTTCTTTTGAACTGGCCACAAGGGCCAGACTTAACTCAATATGTCCATCAGTGAGTCTTGGCCACTCATGACCCTGTCGCCGGCACACTTGTTTTCCTTCCTTGTATTACTTTTGGTAGATCCTCACCACTGCAGACTGGGAACATCCCACAAGAGTTGCATTTTTTAAGTTACTATGACCCATTCCTCTAGCCATCCAATTTAGCCCCTCTCAAAGCCACTCTTCACAAAGTAATTTTTAAAGGAAAAGGCTGCCTAACATGTCCCGCCCACTTCCAGCCACCATTGTAACAAAATATTAAAAATGTAGCTACTGTGTGAAGGGCCAAATTATGGCTGTGAACTCTAAAACTGCAAGTGACTTAGGATCCGTATAGGCCAGTCTATTACGATATAATATATACGGCCTGTCTAAAACAGTATATACTGTGTGTGTGTGTGTGTGTATATATATATATATACAGTATATACTGTTTTCCTGTGATGGCGCGCAGAAAAGTGCCTAAAGATATTATTCTGTTTCATTCACTCAGCATTTAGCATCACCTCATCACCAGTATAATCACTGGCCTCATCTGTCATCATTTGTCACTAGTTCATGCCGAAGTTGAAATGGGGGTGGCTCAAGACTTTTGCACAGTATGGTTTATAAAGACCCATGTTTATTTGTTTGTTTACATTGTATCCAAAATTTTAATGTAGAACTATCCTTTAGACTAATACACTTTGCTGGAATGTAAATACACCGGTTAAATCGGTATAGTAAAAATCAGTTTTAACATCATTTCACAATTTTCCATGCCGATTTGTGAGAAAACAAACTTCTTTAAATAAATTAGTTTTCGTACTTAGACAGTGATCTTGGACATGCCTTTAAGAGCAGAGCATTTCTATGAGCATGGTCCTGTGATGTGGCCCAGTAACGGTGTCATTCGTGTAAATCCGGTTTCCTTGGAATAACCAGGAATAACGGTGCGCCGCCTGTTCTCCAAGGCCGAATTCCAAATAACAGCCTACGTCCTGACTAAGAACACTACGTAGGGCATGAAATGCCAGCTGATACACACTACCTGGTGCATTACATTTTCAACAGGAGACAATTTGGGAGTCAACCCATGTCAAATTCTTGTGCGGCTTGTGAAGTGGTTCTGAAGGAACAGCTGTAAGACCACGGGAAAGCAAAGCACAACTTTGGTCTACAAGGTATTTCTGGCGCTTTAATTATTATTGAGGAGTAGAAGGCGAAAAAAACCGGTGTCCGTGAACGGAGTAGACAGATCTACCGCCCGTTTATAGTCGATTCCAGTGGACCAGCCCTCCGCTAAGCTAACGGGCTAAGCTAATCATTCCCACAAACAATAGGAAAAGCAGCTTCGCACGGGACAGACAGATGTTTTTTTTCCTTGTGTTGTTCTGACCTGCTAAAATGTTTATTGGGCGAATGAGACATTGCTCAAGAACACTCTCCATGTTTGCGAATTAAGTCATATCATGAAAGCGTTTGCGCCTTATAACTTTGTCCGTATGTATTTGACTAAATTAGCCTTATAGACCAGGAGCGCTAGCTAGCGTGGCTCAGTGGTTACGTCGCTAGTTCTTGCAAAGGGCTTTTAGCTACCGGGATCAGCAGCATCCTGCCCGAGCTCAATCCTATCCATATGTGGATTTTATGTTCAGAGTATGTGTGCAGTTATTATCTGCATGCTTTCATTTGCCTGTTGGTCGCAATAAACTACTCATGCACCCTTAAACATTTATCTGAGCCGTACGTACCATATTTCTGAATAATTATTGTAGGCAACAAATTCCATCCATCCATCTATGAATCTCTGTAGTCTTGGTAGGGACCTGGAGGCCAGGGGTGACCATTGTATTTTTTATTTGATTTTTTCCATTTTTACAACCGTGGTAGGACCGCCGGTCAACACTCACACACTTACAGGCAATTTGGGTTCGCCAGTTATCCTAATCTTCATGTCTTTGTACTATGGGAGGAAACTGGTATATCCGGAGGAAACCCACCAAGCACAGGGAGAACATGCAAACTCCACATACACAGACCATGATGAACCCAGACCCTGGAGGTGCATTCGACAGTGCTAACCACTAAGAAATTAACCACCTACAGTATACAGCAAGCTAAATTATTGCCCCATTGTTTTATGTCCATGTGTGTGATTTTTTCTCATTATTTCACTTATAACAATCAGGAAAATGGTTGAGTTCAAGTATGCCATTTGTATTAATAAATTTTCTCAATATAAATTACAGTAAATATGTGGCACTGTCGCCTTGCACCACCAGGGCCTGGGTTCGATTCCCACCTCCCACAGTCCAAAGACATGTAGATTAGGCTAACTGGCGTTTCCAAATTGCACATACTATGTGAATGTAGTGGTGGTTCCAAGCCCAGATAAAAATTTAAGTGTTGCATCAGTAAGGGCATCTGGTGTAAAATGTGTGCAACCCCTTAACAGAAGCAGCCAAAAGAACGGCAACAACAAGGGCTATATTTTCCAGACTCATAATAGAACAATGACACAAAGCATATTTTCAAAGCAACGGGACCTGAATTCCACATAAAGTTATTTCACTTGCTGAATGTCAAATGACAGAAGAACAAGCAGGAATTGAAGACAGGTGCAGCAAAGGCCTGAAATCACATTACCAGAGAAGAAAGCTGGCACTTGGTGGTGTTTTTTTGGGTACAGAATTTAGCCAGTTACTGACTGTAAGAAATTATTACAGTACAGTATTAAAATGACAAATTAATTTATTATAATGTTTGTGTAGTTTGGTATAATAATGTTTTTCTACATTGTTCTCTTGTTTTGGCTGTACATACCTCTTAAATGTAATTTTTAATTAATTACTTTCGACTTCAATATGCGTTATTTAACAGCTAAAAGCAGTGCCTTGGTTAATGTCCAGCCATGTCTGAATATATGACTATAATTAGGATTATAAAACGGTACTTAGGGGAGAATTTATTTCACAGTTAAAAGGTTTCTAGCTGCAAAATTTTGAAAGGACTGTAAAGTAAATAACTTGAACTCAGGACACCAATATTCAGAAACAAAAAAACAATTGGAATGTGCTCCAGTTGTATGCGTGGTATGAGTTTACTAATGTATAAAGTTATTAATTAGTACTGCAGATTGCAAGCCAAATGCATCCAGTCTAAAACAAATCTATATTTTGTGTTTTGGTAATTACCTGAACATAATAATGTATTCTTAACACAACACTGTTTATGTTATCTTTATCGTTTTACCAGGGCTACCCAAGACATAATGCTGACAGAAAATGGACGCTCCTGAGTATTTGGACCTAGATGAGATTGATTTCACTGATGATTTAGCTGTAAGTAAATAACAGTAAGGATATCCTGATGGTTAATGTATTGATAGTGATTATCGTATAACAAGTTCTCACCAACATAAAATGTTTTTGGGGGAAAATAATATACACATTTGCTCACTGCCCACTTGATTAGGTACACCTTGGTAGTACTGTGTTTAACCCCTTTTGCGTTTACAGCTACCCTACTTCTTCATGGCATAGATTCAACAAGGTGCTGGAAACATTCCTTAGACATTTTGGTCCATGCTGACATGACAGCATTATATTGTTGCCACAGATTTGTTGGCTGCACATCCATAATATGAATCTCACAATCCACCTCTTCACAAAGGTTGGATTAAAACTTTGAAATTTGAGTACAGTGAACTCATTGACGTGATGTTTCGAAGTTGTGCTAAGTTGCGCGTACATCTGAAAGCAGCTTTTGCATCAGTGGACTCTGGTTCACACTTGCAGTTATAATGAATATCAGCACAGCTGTGGCCGAACCTTCAGTAGAACTGCCCCTGCTTGTATGATATTGCTTAACTATGTTTACATTTTTTTTTTTTTTACGTAAAGTGCTAATTGCTTTGGTCTTGTCATAGTACGCATCAAAGAGCATTCCAGAACTTTGCCGGAGAAATGATGGACAACCAGAGGAGAGACAAGGTACAGTACATGCCATAGCAGGTGTCTGAATACATTCTGAATATTATTGAGGCCAGGTAAAATGTACACAAGTTATTATTTTTTTGTTATAAACTTGTTATGAACCGTGAAAATCTAAAGAGCCATAGCAAAGACATTAAACCTATGGGGCTACTTTTACATGTCATCAAAGCATTTTTAGAGAAGAGTGTGTATTAGTAGGCTAAGAAAATGAATCTGAACAACCTTAAAAATCGAAAGTCCATCAGGGCAATCTTCAACTACACTGGAGAATTTAAGTCAGTTTGGCAAGAATTTGCAAAAATTACAAGTACAATAAATTTTTACAATAAATTACAATAAATATTGAGAACCTACTGTATGATTGCCCACAAGTGGTTTACAGTTTCCCTTTGAGATTAATAAAGTATTGCTGATAAAAAATTCATACCATATAACCTAATCATTCTAATAAAATGTAGTTTTGGGCTATTTTTCAATGTCAGATCTAAGTAACTCGTTGTACTCTTTCAGCTCCTGGCATCAACTGGAGTCGAAGTGCCTCCTCACACAGTGGAAGTGGAATCAAACCCACTGGAATTGCTGATGTGTACAGCAAATTCAGACCTGTTAAACGGGTCTCGCCACTTAAGCATCAGCCAGAGGTTTTGGACACTGAGGCTGATAGCAAGAGTTCTGGGCAAAGCATAGAGAGAAACAATTCCCCTAAAAGCATACAGCCTAGTGTGAGTCCATGTGATATTCAGGCACTCAAGTGCAAAAGTCTTGGTAATGGAGCACTTCTTGGGGAACTCGAGCATTATGACTTGGACATGGATGAGATACTAGATGTGCCTTATATTAAATCTAGCCAGCAAATGGCCACCCTGCCCAGAGCAGCCTCTGAGAAGCGGACCTCAGGGAGTGGTGCCAGTGATAGGTGTGTAGGCCACAAGCCATCATCTCTCGCTCAGGCTGAGAGTCTGAGCAGTGGTATGCAGTTTTGTGTACTTCCACCTGTTAACTGGCCAGATATGAGAAAGTCAAAGTCTATGGATCCAGACTATCTCAGGGCACAAACAGTTGGATATGACCACTCACCAGGTTCCCTGCACCGATCGACATCTGAAGCAGACAAACTGTTAACAGGCCGGCCATTTCCAGATACACCAGCCCACAAGGTTGCCTCGGATACCTCCGCCAGTCAGTCTTTGTTCCATATTCAGGGTGGTTCAGTGGGTAGGTTAGACAATAGCAAGGCATGGAGCAGTCCGAAAGCATTTGGAGAATGTGATGAAGAAACCAAAAAGTCTCACAATATAATCAACATTGTGCGGGAAGGACAGATCTCTCTGTTGGTAAGTAATGAGCCCTCATAACAAGTCTTCTAATATGTTTGAAATGTTGATTTTATTTATTTGTGTGACAAGATGATAAAGCTAATTAAATCTTTGTCCCTGCTCAGCCTCATTTTGCAACCGAGAACCTGGAACTCATTCGAGATGAGGACGCAAACAATCTTCTTCATATCTCTGCTGCACATGGACATGCAGACTGCCTGCAGCACCTGACTTCCCTCATGGGCGAGGACTGTCTCAACGAGCGCAACAACCAGCAACTTACTCCTGCTGGTTTAGGAGTCAGGGTGAGCTCATGGGTGATGTATGCACATGAATGTCCTGTTGACACTGTAAAAAATGTTATACTGTATCATTTAATTATTATTTGTGAGCTTAATGGTGTTTATTTAAATCTGTCCCTTAGAATGGTCACCTGGAGTGTGTGCGCTGGATGGTGAGTGAGACCGAGGCCATCGCTGAGCTTAGCTGCACACGGGACCATCCAAGTCTTATCCACTATGCAGCCCAATATGGTCAGGTAAAGATTAAATAAATAAACATGGTCATTCAGGATTTTGTTTTTTAGATTGGTTATGATTGATTATCATTTGACATGACTCTTTGCTTCAGGAAAGAATTTTGTTGTGGCTACTACAATTTATGCAAGAACAAGCTATCTCACTGGATGAAGTGGATCAGAATGGGAATAGCGCAGTGCATGTTGCTGCTCAGTATGGTCAACTTGGCTGCCTTCAGGTAAGTCGGGTTTGTTTTGTATAGTGGTGGATGTTTCAATAAACTCTTTGGAAAATTATGTTTAGCAAGGTATTTTTTCTTTGGCATGGTGAAATTGGAAACAGGATGCAGGCCTCCCTCCTGCTTTCCTGTTTGTGTAGCGAGCCAATAATTTCCTCTTCTTTTCAGTAGTCAGAAGGCAGGGGAAGTGTAGAAAAAAAAAATTATCACAATATCACAATGACCAGAAGACTTGGTTAGGACTTGCATTTTTGGTCAGCTACAGAGCAGAGTTTAGGTTCCATAGTGCACATTTGGATTACACTGAATTTAAATGTGTGTTTATTAAAATGAACTGTGCTACATACTTATAGTTACCTACTTTCAATTTTTTTTCTTTTATTATGTCTATATTTGCTTTTAATATGTTTATTTTAATATGTCTATTGATAATATCTTTCTCAAAGACGCTGGTGGAATATGGCTCAAATGTCACCGTTCAGAACCAGCAAGGTGAGAGACCATCTCAGTGTGCTGAGCGACAAGGTCATACCACCTGTGCACGCTACCTGGTGGTGGTGGAGACCTGCATGTCTTTGGCTTCACAGGTGGTCAAGCTTACTAAGCAACTCCATGAGTAAGCAGGCTGCAATACATTATTATTATTATTATTTTTATTTTTAAAAATAATATTATTTCTCTCAAAGATTTGTTTTCAATAAATAAATTTTTCATAACATGTTCTTTCACAGACAGACTACCGCGAGAATATCACTCCAGAATCAAATGCAACTGCTATTACAGTCCCAGGATCCCAATGAAAGACCACGCTCACCCAGGTTTGATGTTTTCTTTTCATTGTGCCACAAGACATGTCTCATTGTAATGAACATGTTTAATTACAAGTAATGTGTTCTTCTTCATCTCTCTATTAGTTTGCTTATTCCTCCAGCTGAGACCTGGCCTGAGATGACACTTACTGCGGAAGTTACCCCTAGTGATGGGCAATGGGTGCTGAGGCAGCGACATGTGGACTCTGAGTCAGTCCTGCGCAAGATCTTGGGAAAAGACATCGCTGAAAGAATAGGGACCAAGGACAAAGCGTTCCAAGAGGAGGCAGTAGAGGGCGCCAGCGGCACAGACTCAGGGATGGGGCTGGGCGTAGGCCCACTACGGAGATCGGGTATGGTGGAAAGGCGCGAGCTGAAACTAGCTCGTCTTAGGCAGATAATGCAGCGTTCCCTCAGTGAATCAGACACAGACTCATATCCCCCTGATGAGTCTAAGCAGCCCACTGGCACCTCCAGACCAGAAAGACCAAGCCAGCTTCCCATAGCAGAGAATGAGGAACTGGGACATTTAACAAATAAGAAGCATACCTCAGCTGCTGAGCGCAAGTTCTCATTTGCACTCAGGACTTCAAAATCCATGGATGGATACAATCCCTCTCCAACATCAGATAGCAGTGATCTTGATCATGATGCAAAAACTGACTTTTCAGGGGAACTGATTGAATTCAACAATGGGCAAAAAGTCACAAGTCCAAAGAGTGCTCTTAAATCACCATCCTCTCGTAGGAAAACCTCACAAAATCTTAAACTCAGAGTGACTTTTGAAGAAGCACCAGCTGTCCAAAAGGCTGGCCAAGCAGCAGAGGTTAAAGTAGCTTCTGGTAAAGAAAAGACGTCAGAATCAGGGAAACGACCCTTTGGAACATTTCGCTCAATTATGGAAACGTTAAGTGGAAATCAAAATAGCAACAACAATAATGCTCAATGTACATCTGTTGGCAAGCACTCACTTTCAAGTTCAGCACAGAGTCCATCTGGGAAAAAATCAGATGCTAAAGTCTGTCCAGGGAGTCTGTCAAAAGGCAAAACCAAGACCAGCGCTGTTTAAGTGCCTTTCTATAAGGGTGCTATGAGAGCATTGCAGTGCCCTATTTTCTTAAAAAAAATCTTATGTTTTTATTGATTAGTGATAAGTAAGGTTGGAACAACATAAATAACCAAGCAAAACACTTCAAAGCATTCGTTTAGAAATCAGACACTTGAGCAAATGCAATTTTTCACTATCTAACTCAAGTATTTTTTTTATCTTTAATCACTGTATATATGTATAACACATGGCTTCAAATGCATTCTCCATACTCAACAGATACGTGGATTTGTTAAAAGTATTATTTAACATCACTGTGATTTTGTACAATCATGATTTCATTTTACAATCATATGTTACTTAGTGAGAAAAGAGCATTTCGTCTTTACAGTTTTTAAAACCTCGTACAATGCAAAGTTCAATGACTTTTTATTAGGTCTTAGTGTTAGGAAATGACAATGGATATTCATGTCAAACATTTCATTCAAAACAGTACTGAATCATATTACTGAAACTTTTCTAGAGCGGATAGTGTTAGATACACAACGTTATACATGTGAACATTGCTGAAAAAAAGTTTCCTGATTTATTAATCACAATTCTTCTTTTTTTATTAATTATGTTTTGCCTGTAACTTTTTCCATTTTAAAACATATTTATAAGTTATAATTTAAATATTATGTTTGAAAGACAAAACATTATTGCAGCTAATGTAATCTTAAGACGAAAAATAAATGCATTTAACTGTTAACCATGGACCTTCACTAGTTTTAAATATGACGTAAGTTGATGTTGTATACATTTCCTCCTCTTCACACATCTAGGCATTATCTCAATAAAAATCATGTACTGAGTAAACAGGGAGTCAACATCTGTAAAAAGTATTCTCTCAAAATATATTTTAGTATAAGGTACTACAGGCATATCAGAATGTTTTTATTTTATTTTATTTTTTTAGTTCACAACCTATACACTACAAAACACCACCTTTATATTTCCCTTGTAGTGAGGAAAGCTTCTCATTTTTTATAAAAACCAATACCTGAGGAGATTGTGTTTTTGTAAGTGAAGTTAAGCTGATGAATTAGCCCTCATTCATTGGACAACAGTTTGAGGCAATATCCAAGGGAGTCATTCGGCACCTTTGAGGAGGCAGGCAATTTAATTGGTGATGGTGTGGGGCTGTGAGGGGAACGTTTAGGCACGGGGCCGACAGCCTGTTGTGTAGCATGAAAATGGAAGAGACAACTGCTTGATTTGACAGGAGGAGTCATATATAGATTTTTGTGTCCATTGTTTTGGCTTATTTGTGTGCGCTTTACTCAGTCAATCAAATATAATTGACACCACTGGGCTCTGTTGTTTCTGGGATGACAGCAGTTAATGCCAGTGGAAAAAAAAAAGGCCGGGTGGAAAGTTCTCCTGGTGAAGGATGGGGAAAGGTTTCGGCTAGCCTTGTGACAATTTTTCACACTTCAACAGCATTAATTGATGTAATGACAGCAATGATGGATACTAATATATGCAACCTTTAAAAAGAAACCTAATTATAGCATGCCAATTCTATTTTTCTTGCCGGTTTGAATGAGGATATAAACTAAATAGTACCCAGGTATTTTAATTGTATGTAACTATTTTAACAACCATTTATTAATAATTTAATGACTAAATGCATAAAATTTGTCAATTATAATGACTAAAGTAGAAAACACTTACAGTACTTACAGTAGACCATAAATCGTCATAACATTATTCTTCAGATATCTTACCATGCATGTTGAATTGGCAGCTGCTGTAACATCACATCTGTTAAACAAAATCTGTTTAATTGATTTCTGCATATCCTGCATAAAGGAACCTTTAAATTAATCCTGTATTAGACCAGAAGAGGGAAGTGTAGCTGTATAGCACTGCTGCTAATAAACACAGAGGAATAATTTAAATAAATATTCTATACTTAATTATAACTAGTCAATGCTGATTTCTATATATATATATATAGAAATCTAAAAATGCATAAAAAAAAACACATGAAAAAAATTGTGAATAAATATTACATTGGTGAGGGTGTAGTTGATAGCTATAAATCTTGCTGACTTTATTCAATAATTAGTATATATAAAATTTTATATTGACTGGAAATACATAATCTCCACAGGTAGAATCAAGTATTACAATATTTAATCATGAGGTTGTAAAGTTAGACATGAAACTAGCCGAGAAGAGACACTACAGAAAAATGTCACTTTCTGTCAGTGAGAATTGTTCAAGACAGATGACAGTTATTATTATTCTTATAATCAGCTCCAAAATTATTGGCACACTTAAAGAGAATAGGTACAAATAAACTATTTAACATAATGTAAATTAAATTGAATTCTCACAGTTTACAGATGAAGTTGTATGACAGAACACAACATGAAACAGATGACTGTACAGTCGTGGCCAAAAGTTTTGAGAATTACATAAATATTGGAAATTGGAAAAGCTGCTGCTTAAGTTTTTATAATAGCAATCGTCTTGGGTTACTTGGCTGTAACCCGTTCCCTGATAAAGCGGGAACGAGATGCTGCGTGAAAACGCTATGGGAACATCTCTTTGTTGCCCGGTTGTGAAGCCTGTGCATGTCAAACCCGCCGAATACCTTCGGCTTATAACCTGTGCCAGGCATGACGTCACCGAATAAGGTGCACCTGCAGGTTATAAATAGGAGTGAACCGGAAACATCCTCAGGTCAATTTTGTCTGAAGGACGTCCAGGCATGCCAGCAGTGCGGCATCGGAACGCAGCATCTCGTTCCCGCTTTATCAGGGAACAGGGTTACAGCCAAGTAACCCGAGACGTTCCCTTTCAAAAGCTACACTCAATGCTGCGTGAAAACGCTATGGGAACGAGAATACCAACGCCGCTGCACTGCAAGTGTCTGGACCCCCAGGTTGTGTAGCGTGTGCGCACAAG
>JAAGKR010009728.1:0-25540 GCA_011419295.1 Clarias macrocephalus
AATAAATTAATTAATTTATAAAAATAATAGTATCCATAATATCTTGTTCATTTTAGAAGCCAAGGTCTGTGTGCAGTGAGAGCTGTCCTCCAGGCACCAGGAAAGCTGCACAAAAAGGAAGACCTGTCTGCTGCTATGACTGTGTACCATGTGCTGAGGGAGAGATCAGTAACCAGACAGGTAATGTCAGCATTACTGAGTTTCAAAGGCGAATTGTTAATTGTACATTGTGTATTCTTCTATTATTATTCAGGATCTTCAATGGTATTCAAAAATAAAAAATAGATACAGTTTTTGTTTCTTCCTAATGATGATAACCATGATTATTTTGCAGATTCAAGTAACTGTGAGCAGTGTCCAAGAGAATTTTGGTCTAATGCGGTCAAAGATAAATGTGTCTTAAAGGTCATAGAGTTTCTTTCATTTACAGAGGTTATGGGGATGGTACTGGCACTTCTTTCCTTGTTTGGAGCAATATTAACGGTGTTAGTTGCTATTTTATTTTTAATAAAAAAGGACACTCCAATTGTTAAAGCCAATAACTCTGAGCTGAGCTTCTTGCTGCTCTTCTCTCTGACTCTGTGTTTCCTCTGTTCACTGACTTTTATTGGACGGCCCTCTCAGGGGTCCTGTATGCTGCGTCACACAGTGTTTGGGGTCACTTTTGTCCTTTGTATCTCTTGTGTTCTGGGAAAAACAGTAGTGGTGTTAGTGGCCTTCAGGGCTACACTTCCAGGCAGTAATGTAATGAAATGGTTTGGGCCTCTACAGCAGAGACTCAGTGTACTTGCATTCACTTTTATACAAGTCCTTATTTGTGTGCTTTGGTTAATAATTTCTCCTCCTTTCCCCTACAAAAACATGGACTACTACAAGGAAAAGATTATATTAGAATGTAATTTGGGCTCAGCTATAGGTTTCTGGGCTGTGCTGGGTTATATAGGACTTCTTGCTTTCTTGTGTTTTATTTTAGCATTTCTAGCTAGAAAGCTGCCAGATAATTTTAATGAAGCTAAATTCATCACATTTAGCATACTCATATTCTGTGCTGTGTGGATCACTTTTATTCCAGCTTATGTCAGCTCTCCTGGGAAGTTTACAGTGGCTGTGGAGATATTTGCCATCTTGGCCTCCAGTTTTGCTTTATTATTCTGCATATTTACACCCAAATGTTATATTATTCTGTTTAAGCCTGAACTGAACACAAAGAAAAATATGATGGGTAAAATGCCATCTAAAACAACCTAAGATATTTTTTTTTTGCTCTGCAAACAAGTGTAGTTGTACCATGGCAAACTAATTTAATCTGTTTTGGTGGCGAGTTCTTAATGCAGAATTTTGCATTGCATTTTTCCTATATGAAAATCATGTAACTGTAGATAATCCATTCCAGCCTCCCAAACATTTTACCAATTTCCAACACTATAATCATATTTTTGAATATAAAACAATTAAAACATTTACAAAAGACATAAATAGAACATTAAACCTCACTTAACCATAATTTATCATTCATCTTGGCCTTGGCTGCTTTAAAAGCTAAACTGAATGTGGCTCCCTTTTCTTTTTGTTACTGTCCTTGCTAAAATTCTTGGGGCCCAAGGTGCTATGTTTTCACTAAAAAAATAAAAAATCTTAAGGTGGCATATTCGTATACAGAGGTACCACTGCACATTGTTGAACTATGCCAAATACAATCTAATCAAACAATATTTATAACCATTAATTATACTCAATATATGGATAGACCTTAACACTGCCAAATTCATTGTAAAAAAATCAAAACTGTCTCTAATTTCTGCTCATAGAAATATATTTAGAATTCATCAATACAAAAGTTTGTGATCATGAATGTAAAACAATTATCTCACTGGCATTAACAATCTGTGATATGTCAAATTTCATTTTAATTGTAATAAACAAACAAATCAATTAATTTTGGTTTTACTTACAGTTGTGAAATTGACCGTGATCTTTGCAATAGAGCAAATCAACAGAGGGTTAGTTTACAGGATTTATGACATTTGTCTTTCATGCTTTTTACCTATGATGGCAATCATTGCTTTGATGAATGGTATGGACATAACAGCATATTATGCATGTTCTGAACTAGCAGCAATAAAGCAGAGTAAGGGTGTCATATTCTGTTCCTACTTTATCACATTTTTATATATATATATAAGAACAGATTCCATATGTCTTATAGAGAAGTGTCTACAATTAATATATTAAATATATATTTTGAACAAATTAATAAAATCATGACCAAGATATAAGAGGATAGACTTCATACAAAAGAGGTTTCTGGTAGGCAAACGCACAAATCTCACACAAGATTAATAATACACCCAGTCAGCAGCTGAAGCCCTGTCAGCTTTCCATTTATAGGCCAATATGCCACCTCCCCTTTCACTCCACAATCCTAGAAAAATGTTTTATCACAGCAGCTATGCTCTTGTGTACATAAGAATAACATTGATGAAATATATCAGTCAGGATTTCTGCCTCATCATAGCACAGAAACAGTGCTATTTAAAGTAGTAAATTGTGTAATACTGGCCTCAGACCAGGATTGTGTCTTCTTGCCTGTGTTGTTTGATGTTAGGGCTGCTTTCGACACCATTGATCATACTATTCTTTCACTGCTACCATTCTCTCAGTATGCTTCTTCTGGGTAATATCATTTTTAAGCTTGGTATTCATTTCAACTAATGGTTTTGCTAATGATACACAGTTATATGTCTTAGAAAAGCAAGGTACAGTGTAGTACTGGAACCAGAAATGCATGCAGCTAGAAGTAAACTTTATGATCAGGCAATAACTCTGAATGGCCTTTCTATTTCATCATGTGTAGCAGGTAATAATATTGGAGGGGTTATTGATTGCAGCTTTTCTTTTGAAGCTCATGTAGTTAATAGTACTAAAATATTTAATAAGTAAGTAATTGTTAGGAACCTCCACTAGAGGTCACTGTTTCTGTTTGTAGTTTTTGTTGGTCGACTCAGTTTCCCAGAAGGCACCTCAGTCAGGTGATGAGTGCTCACCTGAACTGAGGTGGCTCATTAAAGTTTCTATAAATAGCAGTTTGTTCTGTGTTTGAGCATTGTTTGGTATGTTGAATGGTTGTGTTTGTTTGTATACTGCCATGTAGGCATTCCTTTTTGTTTCTTTAAGTTTGTTTTGTAACCTGTGTTCAAGAGGGCTCTACTTTATTTTTCTTTATACTCCTTGTGTTACTGGCTTCCTGGAGCTGTCCTGTTTCATGTTTAGCTAGGCTGCGTCTCCTCCTGTGTCCTCCTGTTTCATGTTTAGCTAGGCTGTCTCTCCACTGTCTTCCCAGTGTCAGCCTTCTTGTTTAGTTCTTTGTCTGTTTAGTTTTGTGTAGCCACATGAGGGCTTAGCCGCTAACAGGGTTAGACGCTAGTAGGCCTTGGCTGCTAGTTGGGTTAGCCTCCAGTAGGCTAGCCTCTAGTGGGATTGACTGCTAGTGGTTCTGATCGCTAGTAGGTTATCCGCTCATTTGGAATAGCCTTGTGTGCTTTGCTTCTTGTGTTCTGTTTCCCTATTAGGTCAGTACTAACCTGGTTAGCCACTAACCCCATTAGCCACTTAGGTCAGCATCCAGTGTCCCCAGTATTCCATGTAGCTACTAACCACTAACCCATCTAGTTTCCTGTCTAGCCCTGTCTCTCCAGTCTCTAGTTCCCCTATGTGTCTTTAGTTAGCTCCAGCTCCATGTCTCCTCATCCCTAGGTCCCTGTGTCAGCTCCTGGTTCCTTGTGTTTAGATCCTTTCCTGTTGTGTTTTTCCTGAGCCCTAGTTTTAGTTTGTTGTTTTGGTTCCTTTGTTCGTTTGTTTAAATAAAGACTCTGTTGAACCCCTCTGCCTTTATGCCTGCCTTACATGCCCACGGCAAGTACATCAGCTGGTCTAGCCAGTACCACCAGCTAGACCCATGACAGTAATCAGACATATTGCCAAGACATATAATGTCACAAAAAGATGCAAAACTGTCCTATGTGGATAAATAAGGTCCAGCTACTCCAGACTACAGCAGCCAAAGTCCTTACTAGAATCAGACAATGCAGTATGTCCCATTTCTCCTATTCTATCCACACAGCATTGACTCCTAGTGAAATTTCAAGTTTCAACATTTAAGTTTGCTGATTTTGTGCAAACTTTCTCTTACCTCTATATCCATAAAACAACTGCCTAACTGGACTTCCTCAACCTTAACTATAAAGCATAATTCATTCCGAATTTCCCCATGAGAAATAATGGAAACTCTGATTTGTTCCAAAAATATCCATATAAAAAGAATTAATACAAAATGAAAAAAAGTAAAATTAAAACAAATTAACCTGTACTTCATCATTGAAAAGAATCCCGACAGTAGTGTTTCCATTTGTGTGTGAAGCTGAAGTAAGATGAGAGAAGAGAGGAAAAGGGAAGAGGTTACTATATAGGACGACTTTCTCACAAACATACACACACACGTGTGTGCACACAAATGGAAACACTGCTCTGTTGGAAAACTTAACAAGGACAAGGAACTACTTTAACAAGGGATCTCTCTAATGACACTTGGTTTTGCTTTACGGGCGCGCACACACACATGGTCACAATGCTATAATAAACAGTACATGTGCGCACGGATCTTGACTATATGAGTTCCACAGGTACACTGAGACTGAGCATGGGCGATGATTACTCACAGTCTCGCAACGCGCAAGAGAGGAGACTCATTGGCTCAGTTGTGATCACCTGACACTCGGCAGACTAAGAGCATGTACTACTCGTATGTCATGACCTCACTTGTTTATCAAGTTAAATTTGATTTTAAAATTTAGTTTGTCTTACAAAAAGCTTGCATACCAAGTTACTCGCAATCCAAAGTTCCACTGTATAAAAAAGTTCAGAGTTAAATGGCCTTTTGTTTCTGGCTGACAGGAGTGGACCCTGATATGGTTTTCTGCTGTTGTAACCCATCCTCTAAAGCAAAGTTTTGTGCATGCTGAGATCCTTTTCTGCTCTCCACATTTGTAAAGGGTGCTTATATGATTTATTTTATCCTATTTGGCACCTCAAACCAATCTGTCAGTTTTCTTTCAATCTCAAATATTAACTTTAATTGTTAATATTTAACAATTGTCATTCACTCAGTGTTTTCAACTTTCCAAGTAAAGTCTAAAGAAAATGTCATGTTTTTCCCTAATAAGTGGATGCAGATACAGGAAAATCGTGTCAAGTATTCTTTTATTTCAATGCTCTTGTAACGAAAATGTTCGCCTTCAAAATAGGCTAAAGAAAAACAAAATAAACAGGTACACTTTGACGGGCTGGATCCGGGCGTGGGCACGTATCGTAAATTAGTCCAACTAAACTGCATGGAGCCTCCTCGGCTCCAAAACTAGAAGGCGCTACGGCGCGTGAGAGCCGTGAACTTGACCTTGACTTTTAATCTGCACAGGCGTACCACAGTTCCTAGCGCACCCCGCTCTCCAGCCGCGTCTGTTTTTTGTCTTTGTGTTTTTTATGTGTGGAGGGGTTATATACTCATCGCTCACTCATTGTCTATACTGCTTTATTCTGTATACAGGGTTGCAGGATCCCTGGAGCCTATACCAGGAGACTTAGGGTATGAGGTACACACTGAACAGGGTGCCAGCCCATCGCAGGGTACACACATACAGACACTATATGGAGAACACCAGTTAGCCTTATCTGCATGTCTTTGGGTTGTGGGAGGAAACTGGCGTACCCAAAAGAAACCCACCAAGCACAGGGAGAACATGCAAACTCCATGCACACAGAGAGATTGAACCTGACTGGAAATCGAACCTGGACCCTGGAGGGTCAAGGCGACCGTGCTAACAACTAAGCCACTTTGTCCCTGGGGCTTATACTATTGAAAAATAAATAAATAAATAAATAACTTATACACTGCAACCCTATCTGACACAAAAACAGTAATACAATAAGTTACACTACAATGTACTTTTCCCTACTTACAAACAAGTTTCGTTCTAGGAGCATGTTAGTAAGTCAGATTTGTTCTTAAGTCCAACAAAGCGCGTCGTATACGCCTTTGACCCAAATATGCAATGTAAAGCATACCAATCCACTTGAATAAAAACTGTAACCGTGCCTAAGGAAATTAGTCTCACAGTGAAATGTTGACTCTGCGTCTTTAAATCACGAGGGGATTCCCGAACGATTCTCAAAGCGAATTTCTCCATAAGAAATGATGGAAACTCTGATGATTTGTTCTACAACCCGTAAATATTCATATAAAACTGACATTATATGAAAATATAAAGGAAAAATAAAACTAATTAACTTGCATTTTACCTTTGAAAAGAATCAGGCTGTGTGAAAGAGTGGAGAGAATCAGGAAGAGGGGGAGTTATTGTGTAGGACTTTCACACCCACACACACGCATGGAAGTTGACTTTACAAGTGAGGCACGTGAGAGAGAAAGAGTTACCATTGGCTCAGATCATTGGCTTGGCAGAAATAGTATATACGCTCATAGTGCAAAAACCGCACTAACTTGCTAACTAATTACTTGCAATCCAAGGTTTTACTGGTGAAATGGAACAGTGTTGTCTCAGGCTGGAATCCCGGATGCCATTTTGTCAGCTGTTTTTCGCTTTTTTGGACTGTGAACTCTGTTTTGTTGAGAATTTTCGGAAAAAAATAATTATTCACCAGGAGAGTTTTATAGGATGGCCATTTTCTATCATTATGCTCCCGTACTGATTCATCAAAACTGGTGAGGCCAACTAATTTCTTCCGCACACATACAATATACAGTAGACATTATATATATTACATACATATAGACATTTTATACATTCACCTACACACTGAAAATATTGTATATAATTGTAAAATATTGGTATCTGGTGATTGCAGTGTCTGTTTTTTGTACAATACATGTGAGCTACTTCCATGATTTGTTCGCATTTATGAATGTTTGTAGAACCGCAGTCCATTTGTATCTGTGTATCATTCGTAACTCGAATGGTCGTAAGTTGGAGACTTACTGTACATAAACATGTAGATGCCTTTTTATATTTAGGAATGTAGGAGTGTTCGGAATCAACCTGTAATTGATATTCATATTAAATACTAATTAGTATACACTTCTATAAGTTTAAAATGACTTTAAAAAATGGGGCTGCTTTTCTTCAGCTTGAACTAGTGCTTTATTCAAGCATGTGGAGGGAATAATGAAGACCTTAAAAACTATTTTGGCACAAAATTATTCTGCTAAAACAAAAAATGTTTTTCGACCCTTTCAGCGTGATTATCTGAAGCACACCTCCAAATCTCACCCCCAAAACATGATGTGATCAAATACATGAAGTATTAGGTGAAGGATGAGCACATTTATGTAACCATGTTATTGTACAGGGTTTTTCCAACTTATGATTTAACTTTTTTCATTTTGTTTCATCATGTAAACTGACTATTGAAAAAGGACTATGAATACTTTTATATCTGACTAGCAATAAGCGTAAATGACTTAATGCAAATAAATGGCTACATTAATTTGCGTGGCCTTTATTCAATGAATTAAGCCAGAAGCGAGTTCCAGGGATATGAGTCCCACAATGACATCACTCATCACCTCTCTGATTCGTCCAAACTAAATTGTCATACCCAAAATGCTTAGAGCATGTATATAAATACATGGAGAGTATATGTTTTAAGAATTGATCTGACAAAACTATTGAGCATACTTGTGATGTTATTTCTTGTAATACTTTTTTCTCTTTGCCTAGCAAAGGTAGAAAATTGCCATATTCTGGAAACCCCAGCAACTCCTCTGTTGTCAAAAGATGGAGATGTGATAATTGGAGCCATTTTTTCAATACATACTGGTACAGAGATGCAGTTACTGCAATATACTGAAAAACCTCCACCTTTTATATGCATTAGGTTTGTTGTAGTGGAAACTTTGACATTGTAGTATTTTTGTGGAATTTGGCATTTTTTGCATTAGAAAAAAAAAACAGTGTTTCTGCATTCTACAACATTTTATTAAATTGAAATTTGTAAACTTATAGTGTAAAAATTGTGTATTTGTAGACTTGACCTCGATGAATTTCGACTTGCTCAGATAATGACTTTCGCAATTGATGAAATCAACAGAAGCAACAGCTTGCTCCCTAATATCTCAATTGGTTACAGGATATTTGATAATTGTCTGTCAAGGTTGATATCCATGAGTGCAATAATGGCTTTGATGAATGGTATGGATGTGACAGCAGATTATGCATGCTCTGGACAAGCAGCAGTACAAGCCATCATAGGAGAGTCGGAATCTACTCCTACTATAGCACTTACAAAATCTACAGGACCTTTTAAGATACCAGTGGTAATGAGCAATGGTTTTAGTAATTTATTAATGATAATTTATTTATTAGTTACAAAACTCACTTGAACTAACTCAGTGGAATAGAGTGTACTTTTGGAACATCTCAGTCTCTGGGTCCTGGTTTCAATCCTGTGCTAGGGTTATTGTTTATGCACATGCTCTCTCCATGTTTTCATGGGTCTCCTGTGGGTTCTCTAGTGTCTGCTCACTGTCCATGAATGTGCCGATAGGCAAGCTACCTTATCTCTAAGTTCGAAAGAGTGCCTTAACATGTTAAATGTTCACCTTATACTTATTATTTCATAGATTAACTTTGTGACCACTGCAAGCCTGACCAGGATTAAGCAGTAAAGCTAGCAAATAGAATATTTTTCTTAATATTAAAATGGTTTACATGGGTTTATAGTGTACAGTATACATAATTATTTTTAACAGGTTAAAATTATAAATATTTCTTTTATATCCTTCATAAAAAAAACAACTGTTTAAAATACATTGACATTGGGTTTAATTATGTTTTACCTGTTCACCTTTCCTTAGATAAGTCACTCTGCCACATGTGAATGTTTGAGCAACAGAAAAGAGTACCCTTCTTTCTTCAGGACTATACCAAGTGACCACTACCAGGGTAGAGCACTGGCATATTTGGTCAAGCACTTTGGCTGGTCTTGGGTTGGAGCTGTGTACAGTGATAATGATTATGGAAACAGTGGAATAGCCATTTTTCTGAAAGCAGCCAAAGAGGAGGGAATATGTGTTGAGTACTCTGAGAAGTTTGACCGGTCATATCCTGCCAAAATGATTAAAGTCGTTGATATTATTAGAAAAGGCACAGCCAAAGTCATTATTGTATTTTTGGCATACTTTGATATGAATATTCTCATAGACCAGCTTATTCTACAGAATGTCACTGGCTACCAGATGATTGGTGTTGCATGGATTGCTGCTGTCTATTTAGCAACCCCAGCAAGTTATAGAGTATTGTCTGGAGCCATTGGTTTTGATGTAGGAAAATTGAAAATTAGTAATTTTGCTGACTATGCCGTCAATGAATTTTGGCAAACAGCATTCCCGTGCTTGAATGCAGAGGGAAATGATTCTCAAACTGGAAACAACTGTAGCAAATATGAGGACATGATTAAGTTTAAAAACTACAGTAATGATATATCAGAATTGAGATATGGAAATAATGTGTACAATGCAGTTTATGCAGTAGCACATTCTCTACACAGCCTGTTTAGATGCACAGAAAATTACAGTTGTGAGAAAAACAAAACAATACAACCATTGCAGGTAACGTGAAGCAAAGCAAAGCAGGCTAGTGATGGCCTGGTCCATGGCCAGTGATGTTATCAAAACAAACAAATACCTTTTTTTCTATTTGTTTTGTTTATGACTGATATTGTCATTCCTTCCCTTTAAAGGTTGTCAACTCCTTGAAAAAGGTCAATTTTACCACCAGAGTAGGAGAACACATTTGGTTTGATGGCACTGGGGCAACAGCTCCAAAATACGATGTAGTGAACTGGCAAAGAGGTGGCAATGGAGAAGTGCAGTTAAAGGTTGTAGGTTATTTTGATGGTTCTCTGCCAAGTGGACAACAATTTGTCTTAAATGCTAAAGACATAGTGTGGGCTGGAGAGAAAATAGAGGTATGTACATTGATCTGTTTGTTAAATCAGGCCATTTTAACTTTTTTGTTCAAATTCTCTACATCCACCCGAATATACGTGGAACATCAATATAATGCAACAAAGTAAAAAATGTGAACAACTGTAAATCTACTTTGATTTTATTAACAAACAAAGAATTTTGTTCTGCTGCAGATCATTTTAACACATGAACTTATAAAGCAAATGTTGTAGCCATAATCTTGTTAATTGTAGAAGCCGAGGTCTGTGTGCAGTGAGAGCTGTCCTCCAGGAACCAGGAAAGCTGCACAGAAAGGGAGGCCTGTCTGCTGCTATGACTGTATACCATGTGCAGAGGGAGAGATCAGTAACCAGACAGGTAATGTCAGCATGATGTTTCAAACACAAGTTTTTAACTGTATGTTTTGCATTGTTCTTTTATTATTTAAAATACAGATACTTAACAGTGGTATTCGTAAATGAAACCATAATATTTTTACTTTTCTTCCTAATAATAAAACATGATTATTTTGCAGATTCAAATAACTGTGAGCAGTGTCCAGGAGAATATTGGTCTAATGCTGGTAGGGATAAATGTGTGTTAAAGGTCATAGAGTTTCTTTCTTTTACAGAGGTTATGGGGATAATACTGGTACTTTTTTCCCTGTGTGGAGCTACTTTAACTGTGTTAGTAGCTATTTTATTTCTAATCAAAAAGGACACTCCCATTGTTAAGGCGAACAACTCTGAGCTGAGCTTCCTGCTGCTGTTCTCCCTGAGTATGTGTTTCCTCTGTTCACTAACATTCATTGGTCGGCCCTCTCAGTGGTCCTGTATGCTGCGCCACACAGCGTTTGGGATCACTTTTGTTCTCTGTATCTCCTGTGTCCTGGGAAAAACAATAGTGGTGTTAGTGGCCTTCAGGGCTACACTTCCAGGCAGTAATGTGATGAAATGGTTTGGGCCTCTACAGCAGAGACTCAGTGTACTTGCATTTACTCTCATACAGGTCTTTATTTGTGTGCTTTGGTTAATAATTTCTCCTCCTTTTCCCTACAAAAACATGGATTACTACAAAGAAAAAATTATATTAGAATGTAATTTGGGCTCAGCTATAGGTTTCTGGGCTGTACTGGGTTATATAGGACTTCTTGCTTTCTTATGCTTTGTTTTAGCTTTTCTAGCTAGGAAGCTGCCAGATAATTTCAATGAAGCCAAATTTATCACATTCAGCATACTCATATTTTGTGCTGTGTGGATCACATTTATTCCAGCTTATGTCAGCTCTCCTGGAAAATATACTGTAGCTGTTGAGATATTTGCTATTTTGGCCTCTAGTTTTGCTTTATTATTCTGCATATTTACACCCAAATGTTATATTATTCTGTTTAAACCTGAACTGAACACAAAGAAAAATATGATGGGTAAAATGGCATCTAAAACAATCTAAGAAACATGTTTCTTAAACCTGCACACATGTATATTATTATACATTATCACTGGATGCACAATGGCAAATAAAATCAACTAAATAATATTTAGAAAACATATTTCAGCATGCTTGTGATCATGAATGTAATATAAATGTCTCACTGACAATAGCAATTCGTGACATCTCATGTTTCATTCATATAAAAGACTAGATGAGTCATATCTTCGCATACTGAATTAAAGAATGTAATAATCTTTTTTTTTTTTCAGTATGTTTAGTTTAAGTTTAACGTTACTTAGATCATGACTTATGCAAATTAACAGATACAAAAACTTTATCTCAGTTGTTTTGACATTTGTCTCTCAAGGTTGATATTCATGAGTTCAATCATGGTTTTGATGAATGGTATTGGCATAACAGTAGATGATGCATACTCTGCACAAGTACAAGACATTATCATCTATTTCAACCATACCACTTAAATAATAATAATAATAATACTTATAATAATAATACTACTACTAATAATAATAATTTAACATCCTAGTTGTAAGAATTGATGATTTTAATAATCCTTAGGGGTCTGAGGCCTTTCTGAAGACGTGCAGGGATTCAGCGCTCTTCTTAATTTTGCAAATCTTTACCAATATAGTAGCTAACACATGTTCACTTAATATAGAGCACAAACTGGGCTTTCATAATGTGGTTAATGTAAATATGTTAGATTCATGTGTAACTTATGTCAAATTGCACACACAAAATATACAATTTCAAACTTTTTCAAAAGAAGAAAAGCAGAATAAAAAAAAACCTGGCATATTGTTTTGAACACAGAGTTCATGAAAATGTTGGGTGTGTTCATAGCAAAACAACTAAATTATAACACTCAAAAAGACCTTTTATTTGGGTTAAAGTGACTGATGTGCCTAATTTCTATAGCAGAGCCTCTGTTTCACTGAATAACCCATGACTTTCCATGAATATGTAAGACCCAGTGACACCTAGATCAGGTAACACCAGGTTCCCTTTCAAAAGCTACACTCGATGCTGCGTGAAAACGCTATGGGAACATCTCTTTGTTCTCCGGTTGTGAAGCATGTGTGTATCATGTACGCCAAATATTTTTGGCTTATAACCTCGTCAGGTGACGTCATCTGATAAGGTGCATCTGCAGGTTATAAATAGGAGTGAACCGGAAACATCCTCAGATCTTTTTGTCTTCAATGACCGCTTTGTGTTTGCGTGTGTGTGTGCAAACAAATTACGAAGGAAGGAAAATAACAGCGTTAACTCACCGACATGGCAGAGTTTGTTAAGAGATGCGTGCCTCCGTGTGATAGATCTCTTTCGGAGGGCGATCTCCACAAATTTTGTGTTGAGTGTCTGGGGGAAGAGCATGCTCTCCTTGGGCTCCACGGAGAGTGTGAGCACGGTGATCTCCTCCCTATTAAGATGCTTCTATTCCTATTAAGACAGAATTCCCCCTTTCTCTCGCGCTCTCCCTGGATCAGGAAGTTTTAGCGTTCACTTCTCAAGTGCGCTCCGGGACTTCTTATGAATGGGCTAAAGAGACGTCCTCAAAAAGGTAAGTAAATATAAAATAAAATCCCCCAAGCGCTCAAAGTTAGAAGACAGGTTCTGTTGGTTGGCCAGGGGAGGCGCCTCAACGATGGTCCCTCCCCTTCTTTGGCGACATCCATGACAAGTTAACTCTTTCATGTAATAAGCCCTATTCATCCCCTGTTTTTGCTATTAACATCGAATGTCATTGATGCAAAAGTGCAGGGTTATATGATGATGCCCCAGATTGAAGAGATGCTTGCGGGCTATCTCTCTCCTGGGAGCTCATCTTCCCTGAAAAAGTCCACACTCCCTACCAAGCCATATAGACTAACATCTTCCTTGGTGGGGAGAGCTTTTCAGGCAGCGGGTCAGGCTGGTGCTACCCTGCACACCATGGCGGTTTTGCAGACATATCAGATGACCTGCTGAGCACTGAGGTCCATCGACAATGCTGCATTTCCGGAGCAACGCCGAACCACAGATTTATTTCTCTGTTCTTTGGCTGCCATGGTTGCCATGGAGAGACATATATGGCTTAACCTCACAGGCATCAAGGGTAGGGATTGCGTTTTCTTCCTTGATCCCCCCCATCTCACCTTCCGGCCTCTTTGGCGACGCCGTAAACGCCGCCACTAGGTTTCGGGAGGTGAAGCTCTATGAGCAGGCCTTGTGAGGTTTCTCTCCTGCCGTGCTCAGGAGTCGGGACTGTCGGCCACTCAGTCCCGACCAGGTCTGGTCCCCATGAGGCGTGAGGCACAGAAGATTTTTGATTGAGAAAATCATTGTGATTGTGATGAGCCGGGTACCCCCTTGTAGAGACTGAGGAGGGACTCGCCGCGCTTTGCAATCCGCCTCAAAAAAGACCGGACCTGAGGAGCATCATCTCCGCCAAAAAGAAGTCCTGAAGCTGACGTGCCCAGGGAGCATGTAAAAATTCCAATAAGGGATAAAGACTCCTCCCTGGCACCCCCTGGAGGCCGTTGTCCAATCTCTGCCACCACTGGTGTTTTGGGGAGCACCAGTCTCCAGCGAAATGTTAGGTGCTACCATGTTTCAGAATGCCGAACACCTAGCACCCAGCACACCCCGCCCCAAACAAGCCTCAGTGTCAAAACTTGTGCCCCTTTCAGAGAGGCTGGCAGTGGGAAACCTACTACCAGGTATGTCTCCGTAGGTACAAAGCACTGTTGAGAGAGGCTACAAGATTAATTTTGCACATCGTCTTCCGCGTTTCAATGGTGTGGTGTCCACTTTCATGAAACTGGAACAAGTGCATCTGCTGACTTGACAAGTATAGACTTTGCTGGAAAAAGGGGCCATAGAACATGTTCCCCTGCTAGACAGAGACCCAGGCTACTAAAGTCAGTATTTTCTGGTTTCCAGGAGAGATGGGGGGTTGCGTCCAATTTTACATCTTCGTGGGCTGAACATCAAAATGTTGACAGCCAAAATTATTTTTTTCTCAAAACCAACCAGGGGATTGGTTTGTGACAAAAAAAATGCATATTTTTTCATATTGAAATATTGCCACAACAACGGAAGTTCCTGAGGTTTGCTTTCGGGGGCGAAGCTTACCAGCTTTCCAATTGGCCTAGCCCTGTCTAGCCCTGTCACCCCACACATATATAAAATGCACGGATGCAGCTCTGGCTCTATGATTCCAGGGCATCCGTATTCTGAATTATATAGACAACTGGCTGATCCTGCCTCAGTCTTAGCAGCTAGCGCTCCGACATCGAGATGTCGTCCTAGCTCACCTCCATTCCTTAAGACTGAGACTCAACGTCAGGACAGGCGTTCTCTTTCCTGCTCCGGGGACAACGTATTTGGGTGTCATATGGAATTCTATTACAATGCAGGCACTGCTGTCTCCTGCACGTGTCGAATCCATTCTCAATACCCTTAAGGAAATCACGCTAGGCCAGAAAGTGATTGTTCATTACTTTCAGAGTGTTTTAGCTCTTATGGCAGCTGCGCCCATGGTGATACCTTTGGGCCTTCTGTAGATGAGATTTTTTCAGTTGTGGCTAAACGCCAGGGGATTTTATCCAATGGCCAATCCTCAGAGACAAATAAGGGTTACGCGCCAGGGGCTTCGTACCCTTTCTATGTGGTTCAGACCCCGGTTTTTGACTCAGGTCCATGTTGTCGTCGCAAGATGCTAATGACAGACACTTCCCTCATGGGCTGGGGTGCGGTCCTAGATGGCCGTCCAGCCCAAGGGAGCTGGAGAGGTCATCTTCTCGCATGGCACATCAATTGCCTCGAAATGATGGCTCTATTTTTGGCCCTGAAATACTTCCTCCAGTACTTGAGAGGCTACCATGTCCTAGTGCGAGTGGACAACACTTTGGTAGTCTCGCACATAAATCGCCAGGGTGGACTGCACTCGCGCCGCTTGAACAAGCTAGCGCACTAGGCGCACACACTTCTGCTTTGGGCACAGGACAAGCTCCTGTCCCTCAGGGCAATTTACATTTCAGGGCATGTGGGAATGTGGGAGCAGACTTGCTATCATGACAAGCTGTGACACATGGGGAATGGAAACTCCAACCCGAAGTAGTCAGTCAAATCTGGGAAAGATTTTATATAGCAGAGGTGGACCTCTTTGACTCGCAAGAAACAGCACAATGTCCCCTTTACTACTCTCTGACTCCTCCAGCTCCCCTGAGTCTGGACGCGATGGCCCATATATGGCCCATACGTGGTACAGATTATGCCTTTATGCATTTCCTCCAATACTTCTGCTCCCGGTAGTCCTGGTGAGGGTCCGTCAACAGGGATTGTGCCTCTTATTGATAGCACCTCATTGGCCGACCAGAGTATGGTCTGGAACCTTCACGTCTGGCTCCTGAAGGGGACTAACTAAGAGATGCTGGTCTTCCAGCCAGAGTAATTGAACCTTTTCTAAGTGCTAGGGCTCCCTCCACTAGAAGAACTTATGGCCTCAAATGGAGTTTATTTGAAAGTCGGTGCATGGCAAAACATGTAGACCTAGTCCACTGCCGAATTGTTTCAGTGCTGGAGTTTCTGCAAGAAAAGATGTCCTCAAGCTTATGCTCTAGTACTCTCAGAACATACATAGCCGCTATTTCAGATTGTCATGTTCTGACCAGTGGGGTTTCTGTGGGAAAGCACCCTTTAGTTGCTCGTTTTATTTGTGTAGCTAAATGATTGAGGCCGCCCACCAGAGCGACGGTCCCTTCATGGGACTTAGCTATTGTGCTCGAAGGTCTGATTGCCACCCTATTTGAACCACTTAAGATGTTTTTTCTTATGGCCATTACTTCTTTGAAGATAATTGGAGATCTGCAGGCTTTGTCAGTCTCCCCATCCTGCCTAGACTTTGCCCCGGGCTAGTCAAAGCTATTCTGCATTTTCACCCGAACTATCTTCCGAAAGTTCCATTCTCAACCATGCACCCAGTTGTTCTCAAAACCTTCTGTCCTCCGTCTTTACAACTTCGGAGAAGGAAAGCCTTCACTTACTGTGTCCAGATTTACTGTGTCCAGCTCTTCAGATTTACGTCCACTGCACTAGCCAGTGGCGTAAGTCAGAGCAGCTTTTCATTTGCCATGGGGGCCATAACCGGGGGGCGGCCGCTACTAGACAAACGCTGTCACATTAGGTGAGAGATGCTATTGCCCTAGCCTACGAGGCTCGTGGTCACACTTTGCCTCTAGGAGTCGGGGCTCATTCGACCAGGGGGATTGCCTCATCAATTGCTCTGCCAAGAGGTGTCCCCTTGCAGCAAGTGTGTGATGCGGTCCTCTCCGCACTCATTTGTCAGACTTTATAGTTTGGATGTCCATGCTACTCTGGGCTCGCAGGTCCTCGAGTCAGCATCCCAAAGTTATGTCTGAGACCGCTTTGGCTATTGTGCGCACATGCTACACAACCTGGGGGTCAAGACACTTGCAGTGCGGTGGCGTTGGTATTCTCTTTCCCATAGCATTTTCACGCAGCATTGAGTGTAGCTTTTGAAAGGAAACATCTCAGGTTACTTTGCTATAACCCTGTTCCCTGATAAAGTGGAAACGAGTTGCTGCCTCACGCCTCATGGGGATGTTTCACCAGAACTCCAGAATCTATATACTCAAATTGTTAACATAGTTACAAAACACACTTTAAATAATTATTAGTCTATCAATATTGGTTAATGTTTGTTCAAACATTTGATTTTGATAAATATATCTTATTTGCTGAGGTGGAAAAGTGATGTGTCATGAAGGGTAATAGTAATAAATAGTGTGGTATATACATAGCTTGTTGACTGGATACGCACCCAACATTAATTAGCTTTTGTAAACTTTTTTTATTTTATTTTGTAGTTTTCTTTATTTACAGGTGTAAACAGCATTTCTTTAATGCAGGATATACTAAGGTGTGCTATACGGAGCTCCAGCAGTTCTATGGGGGGTCATAGGGTAGGGCGCAAATCCACTTGACGTAGTTTGGTCCAGAGTGGCGGAGTGGCTAGCCGAGCAGGCAAGGCACAGAACGTACTTTAGAGGCAGAGGCAGTGGGGCGTATATGAGGAGCTGAACTAGTCAAATCTGCAAGCATAGGAGATTAGCACTGTGTCAAAGCACCTCTGGAAGCAATGACAGTCTCAAGTCTGCTAATGAATGATATTACAAGCTTGTGACTATTGTGAAGGTATCTACTCTCCCCACTGGGGTTCCATGGCTTTTTTATAGACCATGCATAACAGCGGAATAGTGAGCAATCTGTATCTGCAGGCACAGGGTTAAGGCTCTTTTGTTCTCTTTTTACACACAGAGACTGTTGAAAGTGCTGAATGCTTGACAAGTATGAGTATGGAGTTGTGTGATATGTGCACGCACTGGCTAAAAGCCCCCCATCTCACATCAGAGAACGAGAATATGACATAGTATCGAGACATCTGTCTTTCCATGTTGCGATCCAGTTTTGTAACCAACGGAAAAAGAGAAGTCCTATAGTGATACAAACCAGTGCGCTCTTCGATGGTCAGTATCTTTTGCACCTGCCAACCATTCTAGAGGATTGGCAGTGATTGACCAAAGTGTAATTTATTTACACATTGATTAGACCAGTCTAACATATCTATATAAATTCTAGACAGTCTATTCTAGACAGTACTTTAGCTCCCATATTTACACCTTAATGGCAAGGGTTTCACTCTCTATATCTGCATATTTCTGCTCACTGTTTGCAAGCTTTCGACTCACATACAGGAAGAGGTGTTCTGCGCCGTCAAACTCCTGTGACAGCACCGCTCCGAGCCCACTCTCGCAGAGGTCTGTGTGGACCAGGAGTGGGCAGTCAAATTTGGGGCCCCTTAGGACAGGAAAACTGCTGAGGTGGGACTTTAATTACTAGAAGACTCTCTCCTTTCTCTCTGTCCAGCACGCCTTTTCTGGAAGTCCCTTTTTGAGGAGGTGCTGCTATGAATTTGAAACATGGGGAAAAACGGCAATAATAATTTGCTAAACCCAGAAAAGCACCTAGAAAAGTGTTTTTTTTTTGTGGTGTGTCGCGGATAGGATAAAGCAGCCTCCACTTTCTTTTTTTTGCAGTTTCAGCAGCCCATATCCAATCTTATACCAAAGGGCCTCTGTCAGCCCTGAGTGACACTTCTTGGGATTCACCATAAGCCCTGCCTTTCAAAGCTGCTCCAATACCTTTTTCATGTGGAAAAGATGATCCTCCCACCTGCATAGGTGAATGACAACATTGGTAAGATACTGTAAGCAGCAGAATATGGGTGGTTGTGTAAGATGATGTCCATCAGTCCCTGAAATGTAGCTGGCGCACTGTGCAGACCAAAGGGGAGGACCCAGCCGTCCAATGACCCATGTCCCTGGTCAGTGCTGAATGCCCTTAGTGAGGTGTAAGGTAGAAATGAACTGGGCCTTGCTCAGCCAATCCACAAGATCATCTACTTAAGGGAAAGGGTATGCGACATCTCCCAGGGCTGCGCAGGCCAATCATAGGCTCTCCTCAGCTCAGCCTGGACTTTCTGCATGTGCTGTTTAATGATCAGAAGGAAACGAGTAATATTAGGTCTAAATAGTAATGGCTGCTTCTCCCAGGCCCCCTTTTTACCACATTATTTCCATACATTATTCCCAGAGGAGAAAGGGTATCATACACATTGATTAGACCAGTCTAACATATCTATATAAATAAAAGAAAGTTTTTGTCTGTAAATTGGACACAATAACATTTCTGGAGCATTAAAAGTAAAGCATTTTCTAATGGAAGAGATTGGAACAACCGACAGTCTTTCCAAATCTGGCCATCGAAGCAAACTGAGTAATCCGAAATTACTGTGTGTGCTGTGCATTCAAGCTGGTTGAGCTTGAATGATTTTGCCAAGAAGAATGGAGGAAACTTCCAAAAGAAAGGTGTACCAAGCTTGCAATATCAATCATCAGCAGACTTGAGGCTGTCATTGCTTCCAGAGGTGCTTTGACACAGTGCTAAGTGATGGTTCTGAATAATTATATTAATTGAATATTCTGTGATTTTTATGAATTCACAATAACAAAAAACTTGTTTTTACTTTGTCATTGTATGTAGAATGATGTGGGGGGGGATTTGAATACATTTTAAGATTCGTGTGAAACATAAAATATGGAAAACTGAAAAGGATCTGAACTGTATACTGTATGTACACACAGAGAATAATTATGTGTGTTTTTGTTAAATAAATTCATCCAGGACCCATGTAGCATCCCATTCTGATGACATCATAAAAATTACCACCTCTTTTGTTTTATCAAACTGAATGGTCATTCCCATAGCACCCAGATAAATGTATAAATAAATGAAGACCATATCTGTTCATGACTGACGCAGCAAAACAAAATTCATCATGCTATTTCTTTTACTACTTCTTTCTCTCAGCCTGACAATGGGGGAAAATTGTCATATTTTGGAAAAACCAGATGAACCTTTGCTGTCTAATGATGGAGATGTGATAATTGGAGCTATCTTTTCAATACATTGTAATACACAGATGCAGTCAGTGGCATATACTGAAAAACCACAACCTTTAATTTGTACTAGGTCTGTTGGTAAAATTGTAGTCATTTTGGGGGAAATCTGTAGATCTTTGCATTATCACAGTGATCTGCATTTCCCAATTGTATTACTTTCATTCTGTGTTTTATTCTAAATAATTTTATATTTGACATACAGTAATTACATTTATTTGTAGAATTGGCCTCAGTTCACTACGCCTTGCCCAGACCATGACTTTTGCAATTGATGAAATCAATAGAAGCAAGAGCTTGCTCCCAAATATCTCAATTGGTTACAGGATTTATGACAATTGTCTCTCACGATTGTTATCTATGAAGGCAGCAATGGCTTTGATAAATGGCCAGGACACAACAGCAGATAATGCATGCTCTGGACAAGCAGCAGTACAAGCCATCATAGGCGAGACAGAGTCTACATCAACTATAGCGCTTACAAAAACTATAGGACCTTTCAACATCCCAGTGGTAAGGAGCAATGTTTTTAATTATTATTTTTTTTAAAAATTACAGAACATACTGTACATATACATTAAATGATTACATTTGTCTAAACAGAAATTTGTCTGAGCAGTTAATCAGTCATTACATCTATTCATGACCTTAAATTTATTTCAAGGCTACAGTACAGGTTATAGGACTTTTGTTCAATGTTGCATAAAATGCACATAATATATATCTACTTGTATGGGTTTTCTCTGGGTTATATGGTTTCCACAGCTATATGTAAACGAGAATGTTTTTCCTAGTGTTTCCAGTATTGTCTCTTTGTTCACTTTAAAGTTGATCAGGATAAATGAAGCAATGAAGCTGAATGAATGTTACATAGTATAATTTACATGAGTATACATTAGGATTTATACTGTACATGATACATAATCATCTTTTGTGTTCTTCAGTTTTCATATTAGTTGCTATTTTCTCTGTTAAAACAGGCCTTTATCTAATTTTTTATTGATAGAACCAATTATCAAATCTTTTGTATATGATGCACCAAAACAGGCTTTAGTCATTTTTTACTTGTTTTTCTGTCCTCAGATAAGTCCTGCTGCAACATGTGAATGTTTGAGCAACAGAATAGAGTACCCCTCCTTCTTCAGGACCATAGCAAGTGACTACTACCAGAGTAGAGCACTGGCATATTTGGTCAAGCACTTTGGCTGGTCTTGGGTCGGAGCTGTATACAGTGATAATGACTATGGAAACAATGGAATGGCCATTTTTCTAAATGCAGCAAAAGAGGAGGGAATATGTGTTGAATATTCTGAGAAGCTTGATCGGTCAGATTCTGACAAAATCCTGAAAGTGACTGACATTATTAAGAAAGGCACAGCAAAAGTAATAATTTTATTTATCTCCTATTTTGATATGAGCATTCTAATAGACCATCTTATTCTAAATAATGTCACTGGATACCAGATGATTGGTGTTGAAGCATGGATTTCTGCTGTGGATATTGTAAGACCAGCAAGTTATAACATACTAGCTGGAGCAATTGGTTTAGATGTGGGGAAATTAAACATCCATAGTTTTGCTGACTATGCCGTCAATGGATTTTGGCAAACAGCATTACCTTGCTTGCCCACAGAGGGAGACATTTCTCAAACTGAAAACAACTGTGGAAAATATGAAGATATCATAGAATATAAAAACTACAGTAAAGATATAGCAGAATTGAGATATGCAAATAATGTCTACAATGCAGTTTATGCTGTTGCACATTCTCTACACAGCCTGTTGAGATGCACAGAAAACCAGGGTTGTGAGAAAAACAAAACAATACAACCATGGCAGGTAACACAAAGAAAAGAAATGAGCCATCACTTTTATTGTCATAAAATAAATACTTGTTGTTTTTGTCATTTAAAGGTTGTTAATTATCTAAAAAAGGTAAAATTTTATACCAAAGTAGGAGAAAAGGTTTGGTTTGACAGCACTGGGGCAGTGCCTGCAAAGTTTGATGTGGTGAACTGGCAACGAGCAGTCAATGGAGAAGTGCAATTTAAGGTTGTGGGATATTATGATGCATCTCTGCCAAATGGACAACAATTTGTCCTAAATGCTGATGATATAGTGTGGGCTGGAGAGAAACGAGAGGTACATGTATTGGAATTTTGTAAGCTTTTCACTTTTATTCAATATAATAAAAAAATAATAATAATAATAATAAAATAATAATAATAATAAAAAAAATAATAATAATAATAAATTATTATTGTTATAGAATCTGGTTTAATGAATAGACATAAAACATTTCCACTAAATCATTATTAAACATTTTGCATCAATGGAGTTCTTAAAAGTAAAACACATTGTTAAAAAGTATATACATATTCACTGGCTTGGATTTCATTAGCAACCAACCAATTAAACCCAGTTCCCAATCATATGATTTTTGCTATGGATGTCGAAGAATTTGTAAAGTGGGATGTTCCTTTTGTAGATATAAAGTAAACTTGTTCAAATAGTTGTGTCAAGGTGACCTGTAATAATCCACAATTTGCTGGCATAAAATACAAATAATCTGAATATGCTCTGAACAATGCAGCACAGTGGAGAAGTGACTTTTGATGGGCCCATTGATGTAATCTTTGTTTAAATAAAACTATTTGTGGTAATTTATGACTTTAATAATCAATCCTAGGCACAATATTGACACCATGTCTCATAACAGCAAGGTGCTATTTCACATGACGCTGTGTCAAGTAACGGAGAGCAGAAATTGTTATTGTTGTTGAAAACTGGGTTTTTCGGCTTAACGGCTGCATGGCATGCACAGAAAACCAGGGTTGTGAGAAAAACAAAACAATACAACCATGGCAGGTAACACAAAGAAAAGAAATGAGCCATCACTTTTATTGTCATAAAATAAATACTTGTTGTTTTTGTCATTTAAAGGTTGTTAATTATCTAAAAAAGGTAAAACTATATACCAAAGTAGGAGAAAAGATTTGGTTTGACAGCACTGGGGCAGTGCCTGCAAAGTTTGATGTGGTGAACTGGCAACGAGCAGTCAATGGAGAAGTGCAATTTAAGGTTGTGGGATATTATGATGCATCTCTGCCAAATGGACAACAATTTGTCCTAAATGCTGATGATATAGTGTGGGCTGGAGAGAAACGAGAGGTACATGTATTGATATTTTGTAAGTTTTTCACTTTTATTCAATATAATATTATTATTATTATTATTATTATTATTATTAATATTATTATTATTATTATTATTATTATAAAATCTAGATCAATGAATAGCCATGAAACATTTCCACTGAATCATTATTAAACATGTTGCATCAATGGAGTTTTTAAAAGTAAAACACATTGTTAAAAAGTATATACATATTCACTGGCTTGGATTTCATTAGCAACCAACCAATTAAGCCCAGTTCCCAATCATATGATTTTTGCTATGGATGTCGAAGAATTTGTAAAGTGGGATGTTCCTTTTGTAGATATAAAGTAAACTTGTTCAAATAGTTGTGTCAAGGTGACCTGTAATAATCCGCAATTTGCTGGCATAACCTACAAATAATTTGAATATGCTCTGAACAATGCAGCACAGTGGAGAAGTGACTTTTAATGGCTGATGAGCCCATTGACTTACTGTTAGTTTAAATAAGACTATTTGTGGTAATTTGTGACTTTAATAATCAATCCTAGGCACAATATTGACACCATGTCTCATAACAGCAAGGTGCTATTTCACATGACGCTGTCACGATCTCGGAACTCTCGTGCATTTCATTTGACATCTCCGTTCCCACGCTGTCAAGCTCCTCATCACGCTGGTTTGTTTTCCCACGCTGTCATGACATTTCCCACGCCCCCGGACCGCCCCACCTGCACATCGGTTGCTGATCCGGTGTTGATTTCCTTGGGTTTATAGGGAAGCGCAGCACATCAGTTCTTCGCCAGATTATTGAGTGCTCAAGCCAATTCTCTCGCGTAAATTTTTTGATTGTGATCACATTACTGAAGTCTTATTTCATTTCTCGTTTTTTCCCCGTTCTCACGATTCGGATTTGTTTGCCCCGCTGATGGATTTCCCGGTTTTCGACTCTCTCGACTCTTCCCGCTCTCTCCCGACTATGGCTTCTCTTCACGTTTCGGCACGAACTCCACGCTCACGGATCTAATGGCTGTCGACCCAACGCGCGCTCTCTCAACCACGGCTTATCTTCACGACTCGGCACGGACACCACGCTCACGGATTTAACGGCTCTCGACCCAACGCACGTTTTCTCGACCACGGCTAACCTTCACGTCTCGACTGCTCTCGACCCAACGCGCACGCCCCTTCTCGTCAGCGGCGAATTGACTAGACGCTTCCCCAACGGACCCGCGCGCACACACCTGTCCTACAACCGGAGAGCAACGCCTGCTCAGCCTCCACACCTGCATCTGGACCCACCTCAGCAGCTAACGAAGGCGTCGGTCCCTGACAGAATAATCTGGCCTCTACGGATCCACCGCCCAAATGCAGCATCTTCAAGTTTCAACAGCTCGGACCACGTTCACGGATTCCCCACGAGAGCCACGCCTGCCAGCTCCTCCAACTTACAGTGGGTACCTGTAGATCTTTTTTATCTCAGTGCTCTCTGATTTTTGAGCTTCAGGCCTCCACCTTCCATTCAGAGAGGTCCCGGGTAGCATATGTTATCACTCTCCTCACTGGGAGGGCCCGAGAATGGAGCACCGCACTTTGGGACGTTCATGACCCGTGTTGCGACAGTTTTGAGGCCTTTTCTAGAAAAATGAGGAGGGTTTTTGACCGATCCCATGTCGGCAGGGAGGCAGGAGCTAAACTTTTACACCTACGCCAGGGATCATGCTCTGCATATGACTACGCCATCGAGTTTCGGATCTTAGCCGCCTCGAGTGGATGGAATGACAGAGCCCTAACAGACGTCTTCCTGGAGGGACTTTCGGAGGCAGTCAAGGATGAGCTAGTCTCCCGTGAACTTCCCTCTGATCTCCATGAACTCATGGACCTCGCCGGGAGGATCGACTCGCGTCTTCGTTCAAGACGACCGACCCGGAGGTCACCCCCCCGCGAGGAGACAAACACCTCCCAGGACGTTCCGACCATCCTCTCCCCCAACACCAACTAATCAGGAGGAGCCCATGCAGCTGGGAGGAACCCGCATATCGGGTGAGGAGAGACGCCGCCGCCTGGAAAAGGCCTGCTTCTATTGCGGGGGTTCAGGTCACATGCTCAAGAGCTGCCCGTTAAAAGGAGGCGCCCTCTAGTTAGATTGGGAGCTCTAGAGGGCGCTCCTTCCGACAAACTCCCAGAACCTCGCCCCCTGCTTTCTGTTACTCTAATTATCGGCGGCCAAGCGCATCCCATTCAAGCACTCGTTGACTCCGGCTCTGACCGGAATCTGATCAGCTCAGCCACGGTCAGAGCATTGCAGATCCCGTGCTCTTCATTGGACCCTCCACTGGCAGTCCGAGCCCTGGACGGAAGCCCCCTACCAGCCATCACTCACAAGACT
>JAAGKR010009729.1:5000-25538 GCA_011419295.1 Clarias macrocephalus
AATGTAAACGTGAGCTCTATAGCAAGCTTTATGTTGCAGATCATTCAGTTATCACTTCCTGTTTTCACTTCCATTATAGCAGCTTTTTATTGATCGTTTAAAACTTTTTTTCCCCCCTCTACCTTGAATACATATAAAAAAACAGCTCATGTTACTCAAAGTGCAAAGCCTTCACGATGAAGCGTTCCATGTCAGAAAACACACAGCTTTATCTCTGGTTGGGACAAAACACAAACACTGGTGGCTCCTCCCACAAATGCTTAATACATATTTAACTTATAAAAAACTTCACCACAATAAACAAGTACACACATTTTTACAAAAAAAAAAAAATAATAAATACACTACAAGATATACAAGATTCTGATACAGGATTGTGATACTTTTATGTAGAATTTAATCTAAACCTACATAGCAATCAGAAGAAAGATCCACCAATTAGTAGTCAACAATAATACACTGCCCTCAAGGTTATTTTCCTCCTTGCTAACTACATAACTGCACCATTCATTCATTTTTATTACCAATTACTCTCACACCAGTGAATTTTCAGAAGCAATTTTATAGTCTTATAACTTCCCCGGAGGATCACAATGGCATAAAAGAATCCTCAGAACGTCTGCGTTAATTTCATTATATATGATGAGATTTACAGACACTTATATATCCAGAGAAACAGTACACGCTTGTGTAAGAGTTAGAAGCACAGTTATGTGAACATATAGTTATAAAATTGTTCTTACCTAATAAGTGTGTCGTCATCTACAATAAGTAACCAGTCCGTTTTTGGAACAGCGCTGCTTACGTATCTCTTCAGTATGGCGAAAGTTTTTCCACAGTGACCTGTGGTTAAACAAAAAAAAAAAGAAAAAAAAAAAAAGAAAAAAAAACACATACTGTATATTATGTATACATACTGTATGTTCAGTTTGTAACAAACTAATATTCAGGTTGGTTCTGAATTTCAGAACATCACAGTATGCCATTTCTATGACAGAATGAGGACAACACAGTGATTCCCTACCTAAATTATATATATATATATATATCACGAGAGGTGCTATTGTGCTGAATATCAGCACGGCTCTGATGCAGTCATGCAGCATGAACACGCAGCATTTCAACAACAGCGTCATAAGCACAACTTATTATCAACAGACTATGATTTGTTTGTTTATTTATTAAGTAAATTTGTGTATTTAACCGCGACTAGCAGAGGCGACCGACAGTTAGCGAACAACAGTGTGATCATTAGAGGTGAAATAGATACTTACCAGCATTATCGAGCCAAAAGGTAAGGGTGTGAACCAAGTTTCTCTTTATACTTCAACTTTATTCCACTTTACAATATCAGCTCGATTAACTTCCCTGTTCAGGGTTTAAACCCCAAATAGCGTTAAATGGGAAGCTAGTGCACAAAGGTGTACAATCACTTGTTCCATACACTAAGTAGTGCCGATTCAACCTTGTATCAGAATGTGGGTCTTGGCAAGCAGTTGCTATCCCGTCCTTCCAGAACTGTGCACCATACACAACTACTTTCACCCATGCTGCGAACTAACAGTTACACTATTTCATTAATGATTGTAGAACACTTGTGGCGTGGAGTGACTCATATAGTTACCAAGTCCCGGTGCCGTTATGCTCTATATCAGCCCTCGTGGAATACCTCTCCTCCAATCAGATTACTCAGTTTAACTGTGATTGCTATTATCTTCGCTTCCTTCATACAGTAGGTCCTTCATAGCGTCATTCCAGATGTGTTGTCTTACATGAATTAATGCACATTAAAATGTATTTACCTACAATATGTATTTAATGATGCATTCAATTTCAAAACAGCCTCGGCACAGAAGAAACAGAAGAATAAAACACAACATCCCATATCCTACCCGAACACATTTTGTTCCAGTATATAGACAGTAAACCGTCAGCTCTAAAATAAAACATCTTTCCAAAGAATAAAAGATGGATTGTTTTCCCCCCCCCTGGTTGTTCTTGCTCCTATGTGTATTATATAAAGAGTGAAAAGATGCAGAATAGAAGCCTGAAAAGCGAAGACATGAGAAATGAGGATGATGTATAAAGAGCATGATGTGTGTGAGTGTGTGCGTTTGTGGTAACGGAGTGTGAGAAAGGAAACAGTAAGTGTAGGACAGAATGTGCCGTTGTCGTGTGCACCAGCAGGAAGAACAGGACTCTCTTCCACAATAAATATTAAAGCTGCTCATGTGATCCACTCGCTTAATCGAGTTCCTCATGGACCTCCAAAATGCAAACACCTTACAGGGACTGAGGAAACACTTACTTATATATTGTATATGTATGGAATTCTGCATCTTTCCATTCTCTATGCCTGACTGTACTGGAGTACTGCTATTTATGCGATCTCTAATGACAGAAGCGCACAGCTGGCTCGCTCTACAATCACATTTTGGATGGATATTTGAGCTGGGGTTAGCAATGTAGTTCAATTTAAATGAGGCTTAGGGAAAGTGAGAAACGGTAAAAAGTTTAACGTGACAGGACTGAGAGAAACTCGGGTTTAGATTATGCTCTGAAGTCAAATCATGCTGTGCGTATTTCTTAATTTTAGCCGAACCAAGACAAGTTTACAGTTTTTCTATTAAACGGTACATTGATATATGGGTCAAGCCCTATAGAAAAAAAGGTCTTATATAGTAGACAGAATGAGTAAAGTATAATTAATTAGTGCTTTGCGATTTCTTGGTTACGTGACGAGTCGAGTTGTATCGAATCAATTTTTTCACTTTGTACAACCTGAATCATTTTCTAATCATAAGACACACCATGATGAATGTGATGAAAACAGAGCACAGCACTGGGCGTTACCAAAGACAAGACATCCTTTCAATTCAGCCAAATAACTTTACAACATGGCTGCAGGGAGACCTACAGCCACATTAAAGGAGACGGGAGAATATCAAGTCCTGGGACATACTGGTCACACCCTTCATGTGAGCGAGAAAACCCTCAAAAAAAACTCTTGTATTCTTCATACTTTGGCTTTGGGGTAGAGTGTCCAGACATAAATTTTCTCTCTTTGGGGAAAAACTAATCAAAACATCAACAAAAACGATAAAAGTTGCCACGAACCAACAAACGACCGGCCATGAATCATGTAGCAAAATGTGCCAACGTCTGATAAGATCCAGACAGAAATCTCAGGTCACCTTTCTATAGCACCATGTACGCATCATGCACCAAACAGCACAGCAGTTCTCAAGTAGTTTACTCTTTTGGGATACATCTGATAATCCGCTTAAGCTCTCTCAATATTGGATTAGTAGTCTGCATCCAAATGAAGCCCCTAATGGAAGGAGTCTCCAGCGATAGAAATCTCAAATTGTCAGAGATTCCTCGAGCTACCCGAGTTTGTGCTTTGTGGTTTCTTGGTTACATGTCGAGTCGATTTCATCAAATCAAACAATGTCATTAAATAAATTCCTCCAACAACATGATTACAAGACTACAAGAGCGAATTACTAATTTGGAAAGGAAATAAATAAATAAAAAAAAACTCTTATTGGCTGTCAATAAGTATTCAGAGTTCTATGTATAATATGAGGCAGCATGATGGCTTTGCTGGTTAGGACTGTCGCCTTGCACCTCCAGGGTCAGGCTCATTCCCGGCTCTGTGCACGGAGTTTGCATGTTCTCCCCGTGCTTGGTGGGTTTTCCTTCCGGTGGTATCCTGAATGTCAGTTTCCAATCAAAACTCCTAACACTGCAAATACTTTTCTCAATCATTCAGGATCTGGAGTATGCTTCGTGTTTACATGTCAATGTGCCCAAGATTAAGGGGTAGCATTCCACCATTCCATTTAATGTTCTCTTTTTCCTTTTGGCGGAGAGACCTTTTTTTTTTTTTTTAGAAAGATATCGAATGGGCTTTTGAGCTGGCAAAATGTTGAAGCTTTGTGGTGCCTTTATGGAATTTTAAGTTCGAATTCTCCTCCCCAACCCACTTATAAATTGCTGGTTCTCAATGACTTTTGAGTTTTGAGGTCAATGACTATGGGTTTTGGTGGTGTTCCTTAAGATCCAAACCAAGACAGTCAGATCTCAGTTTTCCACATACTGCAATTTCTCATCATAAGATACATCATGATGAATGTGAGGAATACAGAGCACATCCCTGGCTTTACAAACGACAACACATCCTTTCAATTTGGCCAAATAACTGAAAAAAAAAAGACTTTACAATATGGCTGTGAGGAGGCCTAGAGCCACATTAAATGAAATAGAGGAATATCAAGTACTAGCACATACTGGTCACTCCCTTCATGTGAGCGAGAAAAAAAAAATAAAACTTTTGTATTCTTCATATTTTGGCTTTGGGGTATAGTGGCCAGACATAAATTTTCTCTCTTTGGGGAAAACAAATCAAAACAACAACAACAAAAAAAACCCAATAAACATTTCCATGAACTAAGAAACGAGTGGCCATGAATCATGTGGCAAAATGTGCCAAGGTCTGATAAGATCCAGGCAGAAATCCTTATGTATAATTCTAAATGAAATATTTGAAATATAGTGAAACAGAATGATGGCAGCATCTCGCTATAGGACTGCTTTTCTTTACCTGTGACTCAGACTTTACTCAATATACTGTACGATAAAAGAAATCATGGATGGCTCCAAATACTAAACTGAACAGTCATATCAGAAAACTTTAAATCCAGTAACATAATAACCACGTACTGTAGGTTTTGGGTTCCTCATGTGCTGCATGGACAGATCTGGCCCCTCGGAGCCTGACTACACGAGATCTTTCGGGTGTACTGCGGAGGTGGTGTCCGTCACCGGGACATCAGCAGTGGATGCCTTGGGTGCTCTGGGTTGTGCATGGTGGTTCCCCTGTGAATTCGATATGTTTGTCCGTTGCATCCGGTGGATGCTTGATTGAGATCTGGGGAATTTAGAGGCTGGGTTGACCGTCTTGGGCTCTTTGCCTGCTAAGCCCCATATTCAGGGTTTGATGTGCAGGGTGTTCTGATACCTTTCTATCGTAGCCAGCATTGACTTTGCTTTGGTGATTTGTGCTACACTGGCTTTTCTGTGGAATTAGACCAGACAGACCAGCCTTCGGTCTTCTCCGGCATATATGGGGGGGGGGGGGTATATAAGTGGGGGATGGTGTTAATGATATGGCTGATCGGTGTATTTTGGTACAAAGTCTGCAGTTCTTCCAAAGCATAAATCCAAGCCAACAACAAATTCTCTGCGAACGAAAAGGATCAAGATTTGGAGACGGCGCAATCAAAGCCTAGATCAACTGTAAATCCTAACAAAAACATGTGAAATGAACTGAAGAGAACTGTGCACGGGACATCCTTTTGCAACCAGACTTGGAGTTTTTTTTTTTCTTCCAAGAAGTAGAAGAATAACATTTCCATATAAGGCTACTCTTAACCGAAGCAAAAGTATTGTATTGTAAAATATTCCTCTGGGGTATACTGTAAGCAGAAGGTGTTACAAGAAAGTCTTAGCCAAGGGGTGTGTAAACTTATGCAAATGATAGGTTATACTTTTTTCTTTTCCTATTTCTGTTTGTTTTTCACCCGTATCCCGACGATCGCTATAACCGATGGGGAAAAAAAACGTGAAATTTAACAAAAGTGGGTCGATTCTATAGAGAGTTGTTACACTATCTGCTGCAGCTGAGCGATAGCTCCTATCTAATGCCTGAATTCTTTTAATAAAACGATTATTTCATCTTCAGTCCCTAGGGGATTGAGCGTGATGTTGATTTCCAAAGTGATCCACCTGTATCGTCTACATGCTCGCTCATACTTGGAGCAATTTGGAGTCATCAATCCACCTACTGGCATGTTTTTGGGTGGTGGGAAGAAATCAAAGAACCTTTAAAAATCCCACATGAAACACACACACACACACACACACACACACACACACACACACACACATACACACACACATACACACACACATACACACACACATACACACACACATACACACACACATACACACACACATACACACACACACATAGAAGTGAAGCTCTGCACAAACAGTAACCTGAGCTCAGGATCACACTCCTGACACCACAGTGCTACCCCCTGCTGCCTCCTACTTTTTCACCTTTTTTTTTTGAAACTGTTTTACAATATTGATTAAAATCCCATAATTATATGTTAAACTACATAAAATATAAAGACGTACTTTGCGCAGTGCTTTATGTGTGTTTTTTTAACCTTATTATGAAATGAGCTTGAGGATGAGTAATAGAAGACCTCTGGATGAAAAACAAAGGAGGGATGAGGAAGATGTAGAAAGACAAGACTATAAACTAAAGCAGTTAGTGTGTGTGTGTGTGTGTGTGTGTGTGTGTGTGTGTGTGTGTGTGTGTGTGTGTGTGTGTGTGTGTGTGTGTGTGTACTTGTATTTGTGTGTCTGAAGCAGGGCAGGAAGAACAGAATGTGCTGTGGTCTTATCCACAAGCGGGAAGAACAGAAATCTTTTCACAAGAAAATATCAAATATGCTCCTGTGATGTTCTCGTCTGTTGAATTCCTGCTGAATGACACGCTGTAAGTGCACAAAAAAAAAAAATTGAGCTGCCAGAAAGAGAGGAAAAAAAAAGAGAAAAGTCCTGCATATCCCCTTTTTTATTTTTTAACAAGGTGTGAAAGGATGTATTGGTTATTAGTAAATAAACAGACTGAATAGGAGTGCGAGGACGCGAATCTGTCAAAGGGCTTGAGTAGTAAATTATACTTCTAACCATGTGAACATGAGAATATCTCAGTGATGCTTGCTTGAAATATTTGCAGCGTTCTAGCAATGTGTTTAGCGCTTCACTATTACCGCTACGCGAGAACCGCTAATAGATAATGAACTGCTGGTCAGAAGAGATTCATCCAGCTAACATTTAAGGATTATCAGTACGCTGGATTTCAGTTTTCTCTGAAATTTTCTGTTTTTATTCAAGTTTGATTCAAAAATCTGAATAAAGCCTAGGTAACAAACAAATCAGGGTTTCAGTGATGAAATTCTAAGAAAATTCTTAGAATTATGGAACTTTCTTAGAATTCCCCCTTAAATTTAGGACTAAATCTTAGGAAAGTTAAAAATGATTCACAAAACATCTTAGACCCAAAAACAGCTCTTATGGTAAAAATAGTTAAGAGTACAGAGGAGGACTTTTAAGAGGCTTAAGAGTTTCTATAGTGGACAAAAGAAATATTCTCCAAACACTGAAAGCAAAAGTAAACACTGATCTTCTGTCCAAATTAGTTATTTTTTTTGTTCTTTTACTTCCTTCCATCTCTCTTGGATTGTTGTCTACATACCATCCAAAAGTGCAACTTAAATAGACTGTCATGTAAATTGGTAAAAAGCTGAGCCATTTTGCTCCCATCAATCTTAAATGGATCACAAGCAATAAAAAGTACGGTAAATCAATTTAAGAATTTAAATATACTACCGTATGGAAATTGGTTGCTTCAAAAGTCGACACATTTTCAACATTTGGCTGTTTTAATTAACTTTAAGATATTTAGCCTATAACAGAAATTTCGCATAAAGCGAAAAAATTCATGTTTAAACTATTTCTTTATATACAAACATTATGATTTCAATGTCTGTTCTATTATCATATATTCTATTTTCACAAAGAGAGCATTTTAAGACCTTTACAGATTTAATATCAACCAATCACACTCCTTGAATTGCTGAGTCATCCCTAGCAACGGGGTCGACCACACCTCCTCACTAAGATCAAGGTTTTTGTACTATCCTTACTCAGAGAAATTTCCTAAATCACCCTTAGCCTACTGTAGGACTCCCAGCTAGGACTTTTTAAGCTAAGATAGGAGCTCTCAGAGAATTCTAAGAAGCTTTGTGAATACGGACCCAGTGCTCTAGGTCGCTGAACTGAAGCTGAGGGTTCAAGCCCCAGCTCAGAAGCCAATGATACTGTAGGTTCTTGAGCCAGGTCTTTAACCCCCTCTGCTCCAGGGGGCGCTGTATCATGGCTGACACTTCCTAACACGCTGGAATATGCAAAGAAAATTATTTTACAATGATCTTAAACATGTGTGACAAAGGCTTCTATTTTGCATCTTAGTCCTCATTAAATGATAACCTGCCCATGGATGTACCCAAGTTGCTCTGAATTACACTGAAATCCCATCCATCCGGTGTGTGTTCCTGCACCGCACCTAGGAAGGGCTCTGAACCCACCATGACCCACCAGAATAAAATGGCTATCAAACATGAATAAATAAAAAACACTACCCTACACCACCCTATAGCCATATACTATTTTGCCACATTCACAAAAGGTCTGTTAAAATCGAATCAGTTTATAAATAATAAGCAGATTTTAGAAGCTGCACAATGAAACACTGTGAATGTGCCATTGTGCATAGAATGCATCACTGGTGAAGACAAAGCAGCATATAGGATGGAGGGGGCCAGTCGAGTAGGTAGGTAGTAAGTAGGTCCGTACGGTCTGAGGGACTGGAATGAGGCGAGAGCAGCTGCCTGCCAAAACCCACACTCAAAACCAGTCATGGAAGCACCTTCAGCAAGAAAACACATCTTTGAACCAGCAAAGAACTCTTGAGCCCCTGAGTGCACTAGTTGATGTGTGGAACAACACATTGTACACCATACATAGTGCACTAGCTTTCCTTTGAATCCTATTTGGGATTCAACCCCAGAACCCTGTAAAACCCTTTAGAGTATCCTCTAAAGCAAAATAGGCGGAAATATAAAGAGAAACTGTTGAGATTCACAGAACTGGTTATTCCTCTGACCTTTTGGCTACATAGTACAGGTAGGAATTTAAAACTTGATTAAAAGTTTGCACTCCCTTTGCCAGATCAGGTCAGACTGTTCTGACTGAGGTGATGCATTTTTATTTTGAAGGGGTTATTATCCTGATTATTAGTGACATATCAATTTGGAGCTGTGATATTTCAGGAAAATAATGAGGAAAAAAAATGAGGTATAAGGTGTGATGAGGACCCTTGCCAACATTTTTTATGGTACATGTCCAGAATTAAACAACTTTAATTAGACTGTCCAGTAATAATAATAATAAAAAAAATGCAAGAAATGTTTCACATTAACACTGACATATGGACTTGTACTTATTTCTGAGGCATTCAGTTCTTCTTTTATAACTGTCTAGTCATAGAAGTGAGTCATCATGATAACTTTTTTTTAAGTGCTTAATGAATCATTTATATGCCCGAAGAAAACCTGTAATTTATTTAGGTCGTTGTAGCGACCCATCATTTACTCCACAATGAGTTTAGAATACAGTAAGTAGGGTCAGTTTCCTCTCTCCCTAAGAACGTTCTGATTAATATCTGCGTCAGGTTATGAATAATGATTAGCATCATAATTAAATCATGCAGTGCTGAGTTACAGAAATACTGTAGGGTCGATCCATTATGTCATATTATTTATGTACAACACAATGTTTTACGTTATACTGTTTAATCGGATGATTTATTTGTAAATGCTCGAGTCTTAATCAGAATTCAATGCTGGTAGATTAAAAACAATATATTTCACCAGAATATCTATGACCAAGTCCACAATGCACGATGGTCAACATTGGCCTCTATGGTCCGTACTTGGACTACAGAGGTTCCTAGATGGTCGGATGGAACCTTACATATGATTTTTATTGAGGTGAAAAAAGTATGAATGCTCTTTTATCATATAATGCCAAATGATTTTTTACCAGCATAGTCTGATCAAATGTGATGAAATCACATAATCTTACATAAAATATGTGACAGATGTGAGGTTTGAAATTCAAAAGTATTCTTCTTATTATTACTACTACTATATTTTTTAATTATATATATATATTTATTTATTTTTTTCTTTTTAAAAACATTCATTGTCAGCATGGTGACTTAGTCATGAGCACCCCATCAGGAATAAAGCCTAACTTTCCTGGGTATTTGGCCCAGACAACCGTCTACGCTGCACAGGATAAGTGGTTTAGATAATGTATGGGTGCAGTGCACTCGGTTTCATTACCTTTAAATGTCTCCAATGTCCTGACCTCTATTACTATAAACATGGCATCATTATACCATTTCATCATTTTCCTGAACGCGCACTCCGACCCTCTTGATCGTCTGTAATACGAAGCTCCTGCCCTGCTCCTCAACTATCTATCTTGCACTTGTTTTGACCTGTTTCTAGCTTATCCCTAGAGCACTTGTAAAAATCCTTTAATAGCTTCATGCTTGGATTGGATAAAAGGATCTCCCAAATAAATACACGCAAATATGTTTTATGTGAAAATACCGGCGCACACCTGCTGCGAGCTTTTCGAATCGGATAAGAGGATGCACATGGGTTTGCTGAAAGCAGACATTAGGTAACTCAGTCACGGACAATTATGATGCATTTACAAGCTCATGAATAAAGAGCAGAGGAGAGGAGAAGAACATGGTGTGCTTACAGCCTCCTGCAGCATCAAAACGCGCTGGGGTGGCAGAAATGTGAGCCAACATTTCTGTGAAATCCCAATCTGTATTACTTTGCCAACCTTAATGTAATCGAAAAAAGCGGTAACTTTGTTCTTCCTTGCTGATGGGAGGCAAAGTGCATCAATGTACACCGAGTTACATAGCTGTCAACAACAGAGAAGACAATGAAAGAGAGACTTTGGTTGTTGCTCTGGGAATAAACAACCCACTTAGAACTTGATGAGTGTCTGGTTATGGTTCACAATTTCATCCAATTGCTGACAGCATAAGTGCTGGGAAATTACTTTTACTCACGCACTCACACAGATTCTCTAAATCGTTTATCCTGTACAGGGTCACGGGAGGCATGAAGCCTATTCCAGGGAACTCAGGGCACTAGGTTGGGGGACAGCCTGGATGGGGTGCCAGTCCACTGCAGGGCACAAGCACACACACTTAGACACTTACACACTCGCTCACTCGCACACTATGGGCGATCTGAAGATGGCAATTAGACCAACCTGTATGTCTTTGCATGTCATGGGAGAAAACTGGAATAACCGGAGGAAACCCACCAGGCATGAGAGAACATGCAAATTCCATGGACACAGAATAGAGGCGGGAATCGAACCCTCGGCCCTTGGGGTGTGAGACGAGAGTGCCACGATTCTGGCAAAATAATACTACTTATAATAATAATAACAACAACAATAATAATACTTCTCATTCTTCTTCTTTTTCTTCTTCTTCTTCTTATTTTGACCTGCAACATTAATGCAAATAGTCAAGAGAGATTCCAACTTGACTATTTGCATTAACGTTGATCTCATAAGGTGTGTGTTTATGCTCGAAGTAGTCAATTACAACATAACTTTATTGATATGCGCAAAGTGGTTCCAACTGCCGCAAAGCATTTCATATAATAATTTGTGTATCATCAGTTGACGTGTTTCTCGATATAAAACAAAAATGGAAAAAACTAACAAAAAGCACTTTTTTAGTATTCATTTCCACAACTGCAAAAAAAAAAAAAAAAAGTAAACAGATATATTTTTTTGCCCATATCAAAAATGCATAACATGCACTTACTTTTGCTACCAAACTGTACTGACCTGTGTGTTCTGACACCTTTCTATTAGAACCAGAATTAACCTTTTTATGAATTTGATCTACTGTACAATACACTTGCGCTTCTATTCTATCAGACTGCATGAGCCAGCCATCGCTCCCCATGTGCATCAGTAAGCCTTGGCCACCCATTGCCCTGTCACCGGTTCACTGGTTTTCTTTCTTTGTACCACTTTTGGTATGTCCTGTCCACTGTAGCCTGGGAACATCCCAGTTTTGGAATCAAAAAAAGGCTCACTCGCTGCCTAATACTGTACATCCCAACCGCTTCCATCTGCCATTGTAATGAGATATTAAAATTGGAGATACTATGAGAAGGGCCAATTTGTGATGGCTAGACAACTGGGTTATAATGGTCTGGAGTGGTCAGTACGTACCAAAACTGGCGACAGGGTCATGGGTGTCCAAGACTCAATAATGCACATGGGCAGTGAAGGCTGGTCTGTGTAGTCTGACCCAATAAAGGAGTCAGTGTAAATCAAATTGAGGAATAGGTTAATGCTGGTCCCAATAGAAAGGTGTCAGAACACACAGTGCATCACTGTTATAGTGACAAAAGGGAGGACACACTCAATATTATGCAGGTGGTCATACAGCAAAAGCTTATTATTGTTTTAGATATCTTGACCATCTTAGCTCTCTCTCTAAAACGGTTACACCTTTTGCTTTGTGAGACTGTGTCTAGACTGAGTACAGTATAGAATGTGTTCACTTCCAGCCTTTGGCTTCTCTGCTTTACTGTATAAATACATCTCTCTTTGTGCTGTATCGTCTTTTTCAATTGATTGATGCGCTTAGCTTAAACCATTTCATCCGTTTGCGTTTCTGCTCTGTATTTTAAGGCTAATGACATTGTCTCAAGGAAAATTGCTAATAGAAATGGAAAGTTCACCAATCTTAACTTAAAAAAAAAAAAAAAAAAACTCCATTACACTGAGGCTGGAAAAGTGGAAAACAGTTTTACAGGCTTGCATTATAGAGGAAAATTATGCAGCATCATTTTCCCACCCTTTATTACTCTACTGTGAAAAGCGCAGTGAAAAAAATGATCCCATATACAGGTCTTCTCTGGCCCTCATAACGCTACGATTTATGTCTCTGCTTCCACACCAGTCTAGCAATCGCTTCATTGCCTCTCCATTTAAGTGTTTCAAATTTGTCTTGGGTTTAAAGAGTCGTCATGTTCAGATGACCTAATTGACAGCCAAATACAATTTCCAGACATCTGCTGTAGACATCATACATTGTTCTCAGTGTACATTTGATGTGAAAGCTGCTTTCACACTATGTTACAGCGTCTGTCTGAACCCAAGATTCTGAATCCATCTCCTGCCTTGAAAGTTGGGGTTTGTACAGTATAAGGAAATGCGTATAAAAAACAAAACATTTTATTAGGTCTTATACAGGCAACATGGCGGTGTAATGGTTAGCACTGTCGCCTTGCACCTCCGGGGTCCGGGTTGGAGTCCCGCCTCAATTCTTGGTGGGTTTCCTCCAGGTACTCTGGTTTCCTCCCACAGTCCAAAGACATGCAGATTAAGCTAATTGATATTCCCAAATTACCTGTAGTGTGTGAATGTGTGTGTGTGTGTGTGTGCACTGCAAATAATTGGCACCCCATCCAGGGTGTACCCTGTCTAATGTCCGAAGTCTTCTGGGATAGGTTTAGTAGTTGGTCCTGTGGCCTTGCACCTCCAGGGTTGAGAGTTTAAAGAACTTGAAGCTACTCTAATTAAAGGTTGATGAATGGTGATCGTCAGTCCAACGCTTGTTCCACCAGTCGCAGAAGGATGTGTGTTGGTAGAGCAAAATGACTAGTTATTATACAAACAAACAAACAAATAGTTATAATAAACAAACAAATCATTTTTTTATAATAAACAATGTTTGCAGAAATGTTATACAGTATTAAAGAAGTACGACACTTGCAGTTGTGCTGTCGTACAGAACATCAGCACGTCTGCCTACCACTGCATCACAGCCATGATCAACAGCACTCCTACTCGTGCAATATTGCTTAATTCAATTATGTCTTTCCATGAACATTTCATCATTCATTATCCATCTAACTGGAACACCAATAACAGTAAATGAGCATCCCATCGAGATCAGGCTTTCGGCACAGGACACGCAACTCACCTCTGTCTGTATTGGGGACACCAAGATCTATGGTCGGGATGGAAGGATCAGCGTGATCACTGTAGTACTCCAGACGTGAAGCTTGTTTCTCCCATGTCTTCTTCACCACAGGGACTACAGCAGATCAGGAGGCAATTAGTCAACACCAGCATACCAGTCTTGCAAAATCATATAACCCTCAAGATTGACACTTGCTGTAATGATGCATGCTTCAGAGTAGACAAGCATAAAAATAATAATAATAATAATAATAATAATACTGCATCTGTAATTCTTTCCATTACAGAACCTCAAACTGTAACTGAAATGTCTCTTTAAAAAAATAAAGGCTCTCAAATAAGATTGGTTCCTGAGCAGTTCCCATATAAATCAGAATTATTTATTGTAAAAATCCTGTATAAAGACATGCCAAATGTTTTCCATGCTTCTTTAAATCAAAGAACGTGACATGTGTTTGGAAAACGTGCTGATGTAAAGTTAAAGGGGTTGAGCAAAACCGATACTCCACAATTGTCTTTCGGATTGAGCTCTTTGGATGTGTGGTACAGTGTTCAATTTGAATATCTAACTATTTAATTGCATCCATAACAATCCACTTAATAAAGGAATTTTGTCCAAAATGGACAATGGTACCTTTTTTGATGTGTGATAAAATGTTCAATCTTACACAGAGACAAGATGGTTTGAATCAACAGTCTACAAGCTAATAAAGAATACAAGTGGCGAAGAATACTTCGGCATACAAATTTTATGTTATGAAATAATGTAAATGCAGATAATCAGTTCCAGCCACACAAAACTATTACCAATATTACCAATTTCCAACATTATAATCACATTTCTGCATATAAAAATCAATCAAAACATTTAAAAAAAGACATGTCAAAAAAGACAAATTTGAAAATAAATAGTCAGTTGACTTAATTTATGATTCCACTTGGCACCGAAAAAACTAAAAGGTGTCTCCCTTTACTTCTTGATACCGTACTTGCTAATATTCTTGGGAACAATGGTGCTCTGTCTTCACTAAATCTTTCACAAAATGAAAAAAAAACAAAAACAAATTACCACTGGACATTCGCACACCGTTTTAGCTCGGCCCATTTGCTTGTATGCCGGAAATGCTTCCCATGCCGAGACAAATTCTTTGCAAAATTCCAGTTCTTAGAGCTAAAATTTGCATGGCAGGGTATCTCTGTGTAAGGTTCTATAAAAGACACCAAGCCGTTGCTAAATTAACAAGACAAGTCAACCTTGGGACTGATGCTGTGCAACAGAAAAGCAACTGGAATTAAATTACTGGCACTGAATATAGTAAATACAACAAGCCCAAAATTGCAACAGCAAGAAAACAAATAGATTGAACATCCTACAAATAGGATAACTGCAAAGACATCAAGTCGAACCCACTGCTTCAAGTATGTCGATGATGACTCAAAAACCCAGGATGTGCACTCGAAACAAATCAAATCAGGGGACAGCTACAGTATGTCAAACTGTCAAGAAAGAAGACAGGCCAGATAACAAGCGGTCGTCTTTGGTACAGTATACAAAAGGATAATGGAACTTTTAAAGCCACCAGACAATTTATTTGCTATTAAGCCCAAGTGGAAAATAATCTATGGATGATTGGAATAGTTCAAGGACAAGAAGGGCAAACATGGGAATAAGCTTTAGACACGGTCATTAACTAAATTGGGTGTTTGTCAAACAGCAACAAAACCCAGCAAACCCATTACCTATCAGCAAAGGAAAGGCAAACAAAGAGGTTTCATTTCTTATAAAGACCAGTACTGCCAAAGCCATGTAAGGTTACACTGGAGGCCAAAGGATAATTGGATATACTGTACAGTAGCACTTTATCAGCATCAAGAGAATACAAAATGTGTGTTTGACAAGAAACTTAACTAAGCAGAAACTAATGTTCAGGCAAAGGGTATTAGTAATTAAATTCTGTAACAAGAAACGCAAGAAGATAGCTGCTCTCAGGAATATAGACTTTATGCCTCACCACTATTTTGGGCCCTCTCCATGGGCGATACAAAACTTTTACATATTAAAGGGTGATTGGAAGATTGCACATCAGTGTTTATTTGCACTCAAACCTTTGAATCCAAGGACATTTCCTAGAGAAAGATTCACCGTGACACCAGGAATTTCCTTGTGTTCTTTACTGTAGCCAACATGTGCATGTAATATGTGGAGAAGAGATGCCTGAAAACCTTCCAGGGAACAATACCAAACTACTCCTTCACATATGAGGATAATGTCTTAGGTCAAATAAAAAATCCCTTAAGGTAAAACTCTTTTTTTTTTTTTTCCTTCTTTTTTTTTGGAACATTGGTGAAGGTATACAGTAGATAGTAAAGTATGGTAATACTGTAATGGGAGGTCACTTTGAAAAGTAATTATCCAAATGAGAAAATGCTAAATACCATCATAGTAGACAAGGACAAAAAGGACACACAAGAGAACATAATGTTCAGTTCAGCCTAAGGTCAGCCTAAGTAATGTACTGAATAGTAGATGGTATCTGGCTGACAGTTTGAACCTGAGTCTGACATTGTATGTAAAATAAATATTTTTACAAACAAAACATCACTCAGAGAAGATACATATTTAATTTATCCAGTCTAATCATTGCTACTCTTTGCAGTCACTGATGATGAAGTCATGTTCATGATGTTTTTTGCTTTCATTATTGCTGTTGCTGTGGTTATTTCCATAATAAAAAGCCTCTATTTTAGAGGTTCTCTAAAGTGACTTCTAAAACACAAGTATGGTAATCAAGCCTATTAAATGCCAGCACTAGTTCCACAAAAATGCCTTTTCCTACCAGATGTCTCCAAAACAGATGGCTACACTAGTTGGCTCATTGAGTAGAGAATCCATGGGTAATGCTGTGTGAGTGCTCAGGTCCATGAAGACCCGTGATAATGAGAGATACTGGGAGATAGCCCATCATGCTTCGAATATGAAAACACAAGGTATTTTCCTAGAATACTAGATAATATTTCCAAAATAAAGTCATAACATGCATCTTATACTTGCATATTAATAATATGCATAGGGCCGAGGACTGATCCCTGGGGAACACAATGAGCAGCAGTGACATTTTTGTTTTGAACAAAATTATAGTAGTTATGCAAACAGTAAAACATTTGTATTAACAAATACGTGAAACCAGACATGGTGCCACAATGAATTCAAAGGAGCTGAGATCAAGAATAAAGAGAAAGTTCAGCGCCCCAGAGTTACTAAAGAGATCATTAAGATCATTCTTAGCGCTCTGCCGAGAATGAAAGCCAGCGCAAGTTTGAAAAGCATCACTGTTGTCTTATAAGGTTTGTGACTGAGTGACTATAATGCCAACATCTAAAACAGAAATATAGTTCTGCATTATTTCCGCCTCAAGCAGTAGAGACAAACAAGTAACTAAAAGTAAGTGACATTACAGTAATTAGATGACAAATGACAGCAGATATGACGTATACTTATTAAAAATAAGAATGGGTACAGGATAAATCAGGCAGAAAGATGGGATGAGAGAAGAGATGACATGTCTTGAGTAAAGGAGTCTGCAATGTTTTAACAGAGAAGAAGAGTTTTACTGTTTAGTCCCAGAGCAATAAAAGAAAAAGAGAAGTTTAGAATAAGTCTAACCTATTAAGGCTAAAATGATCAAGTCAAAGATTGTGGTATAGCAAAAGTTTGCATGTAGATGAGAATCAAAACAAATACAAATTAACACAGCATCTTATCATTTGTTCAGCACCTTAAAAATGTTCTTCTCTGTCATCCAAACATCATAAACTTGGATTTGTCTGTCAATATCACTGTCCAATAGTCCTTTGGTTGTCATCTCCAAGAAATAGAATAGAATAGAATGCCTTTAACTGTCACTATGCACATATACAATTCGCACCATATACATGTACAATGAGATTGAGAGCATCTCACCACTCAGTGCAACAATAAACAATACACACAGACATTCAGACATTAAACCATTAAATAAGGATGGTGGGGGACATTAGGATATTAAGTAGACAGTTCTGTATTAGAACAGATATATTGCAGAATGTAATTGCACAGCAATTATAATGCATTGCACATTTAGAATATTGTACATTTAGTATGATTAAACAATTGTACAATGGAGTGTACATTAAAGAGACAGTTTTTCTGTGCGATAATACTGTATTCCTATTGTAAAGTCAATGTGTATATTGATTAAGCAAGGTGATCGCTTTTGGAAAAAACTATTCTTAAAATGATTTGTCCTTGTACTAATACAACTATAACGTCTTCCTGAGGGCAACAGGTTAAACAGTTCAGATGCATGATGGGAGCTGATTTTCTCAGCTCTGTTACGACAGCGTGAGGTGTAAATGTCCAGCAGGAAGGGAAGAGCACAGCCTATAATGTTTTGTGCTACTTTGACTACCCTTTGAAGCCTATTCCTGTCTGCCATAGTGCAGCCGCCATACCAGACTATAAGGAATATGAGGATTATGGTCCAATCTTCATCAGTGGAGACAGTGTGGAGCATTTATAGAGCTCCAGACCCCAGGGGACATATATCTCAGAGAACCTCATGGACTACATAATACCACAACACCATTGGAGGACAACAGCAGCTAATTTCTTGAGAATGCTGAAAAAAGTCAGTCTTCTCCAAAAATAGAGCACTTTAACTTACTGTATCTTTGTAGCTCCCAGTCCTGGAAGACATTAAGGAAAGCCACCAGTATCTGCTTGGACCCACAAACCCCATGCAACAATCAATTTGATCTCCTCCCATATGGCAAAAGCTACAGAGCCCTTCATGCATTGACCTCGAGACTCAGAGACAGTTTTATCCCAAGAGCCATAAACATACTTAATCAGTCCATTAAGTGCCCCCATTAATAATCTGATGCATTTTTATAAACTTTTATACAACTACCTTACTCAATTATTTGCACTAGAACCATAATGTTGCACAACCTAAGTGAATTCTTCATGAACCATTTCATACAGTATATACATATATTCTACTGTACTTTCCTTAGTACTGTATGTACTGTATGTTCACTTTACTCATGTTCTTCCATCCATCCATCCAGGAACCTTTGTAGTCCAACAAGAGACCGTGGAGGCCTATAGTGACCATTGTATTTATAGCCAGTGGAGGCCAAAGCTCCGGTCAACATTCACACACTCATTTACACAATGGGCAATTTGGAAATGCCATTTAGACTAATCTGAATGTCTTTGATCTTCTGGAGGAAACTGGAGCACCCGGAGGAAACCCACCAAGCACAAGGCGGATGAGCTGCAAGGTGACAGTGCTAACCATTAAGCCACCATGCCGTCACTCATGTTCTTATATTGTATATTCTAAAATTACAACTTGTATAATTTAATTATATATTAACAGTTATAACTTTTCACTAGAACGGTAATATTGTCCAACCTGAACCAACTGCACATTTGCAATATATGTACATTATGTACATACTGTATATACAGGGGTTGGACAATGAAACTGAAACACTGGCCAGTTTTGTGTTGGTGGTTTCATGGCTAAATTTGATCAGCCTGGTGGCCAATCTTCATTGATTGCACATTCCACCATTAAGAGCAGAGTGTGAAGTTTAATTAGCAGAGTAATAGCGCAGTTTTTCTTACAATATTGTAATGCACACAACATTATGGGTGACATATCAGAGTTCAAAAACTGTTGGTCGTCTCGCTGGCGGCCCTGTGACCAAGACAGCAAGTCTTTGTGATGTATCAAGAGCCACGGTATCCAGGGTAACATCAGCATACCACCAAGAAGGACGAACCACATCCAATGGGAGTAACTGTGGATGCAAGAAGAAGCTGTCTGAAAGGGATGTCCAGGTCCTCTCCCAGATTGTATCCAAAAAACATAAAACCACATTTGCCCAACTCACTGCAGAATTGTACAAATGTGCACCTCAAGTCTCCTGTTTCCACCAAAACTGTTCGTCGGGAACTCCACAGGGTCAATGTACATGGCCAGGCTGCTATAGCCAAACCTTTGACATGGTCACTCATGTCAATGCCAAACGTCGGTTTCAATGGTGCCAGCAGCGAAAATCTTGGACTGCGGACAATGTGAAACATGTATTGTTCTCTGATGAGAGTTACAGTGTGGAGAAGCCCCGAAGAAGTGTACCACCCAGACTTTTGCAAGCCCAGCGTGAAGCATGGGGTTGGATCAGTGATGGTTTGGGCTGCAATATTATGGCATTCCCTAGGCCAAATACTTGTGCTAGATGGGAGCGTCACTGCCAAGGACTACCGAACCATTCTGGAGGACCATGTGCACCCAGTGGTTCAAACATTGTATCCTGAAGGCAGTGCCTTGTATCAGCATGATAATGCACCAATACACACAGCAAGTTGAACATCTCCCATGGTCTGCACAGTCACCAGATCTAAATGTTATTGAGCCACTTTGGGGTGCTTTGGAAGAGCGAGTCGGGAAACGTTTTCCTCCACCAGCATCACGAAGTGACCTGGTCACTATTCTGCATTAAGAATGGCTCAAAATCCCTCTGGACACGGTGCAGGACTTTGTCAGGTATTTGTCATTCCCAAGACAAATTGATGCTGTACTGGCCGCAAAAGGAGACCCTACACCATACTAATGAATTATTGTAGTCTAAAACGATTCAGTTTTCATTGTCCAACCCCTGTGTGTGTGTGTGCATATATATATATATATATATATATATATATATATATATATATATATATATATATATATA
>JAAGKR010009730.1:0-25538 GCA_011419295.1 Clarias macrocephalus
GTCTTGTTCAGTGTTTAGTTAGGCTGTGTCTCCTCCTGTGTAAGTACTGTTCTGTGTGTCCCTAGTGTCGGTCTTCTTGTGTAGTTCTTTGTTTGTAGCTTCCCTTGTCTGTCTAGATGTGTGTAGCCACATGAGTGCTTAGCCGCTAGCAGGGTTAGCCGCTAGTAGGCCTTGGCTGCTAGTAGGGTTAGCGCCTAGTAGGGTTAGCTTCCAGTAGGCTAGCCTCTAGTGGGATTGACTGCTAGTGGTTTTGGTCGCTAGTAGGTTAGCCTCATGTGTGCCTTGCCTGTTGTGTTCCGGTCCCCTAGTAGGTCAGTACTAACCCGGTTAGCCACTAATCCAGTTAGATACTACCACGGTTAGGTCATCATTCCGTATATCAATATTCAGTATAGCTACTAATCCAATTCTCCAAATCCAAGTCTCTGGTATCTGTGTCCTTGGTCCTGTCTCGTCTCTAGCCCTGTCTCGTCCCTAGCCTCTAGTCATGCCTTGTCCTGTATCGTCTCTAGTCTCTGCGTTCCTGGTCCTGTCTCATTCTCGTCTTGTCTCCAGTCCTGTCTCCAGTCCTGTCTCGTCCCTAGCCTCTAGTCATGTCTCGTCCCTAGTCTCTAGTCATGTCTCGTCCCCAGCCTCTAGTCATGTCTTGTCCTGTCCCGTCTCTAGTTCCCGTCTCTAGTTCCCATCTCTAGTTCCCGTCCAGTCCCTATGTTTCTTTAGTTAGTTCCAGCTCTATGTCCCCCTGTGTTCAGCTCTTAGTCCCCCTGTGTTCAGCTCTTAGTCCCCCTGTGTTCAGCTCTTAGTTCCTGTGTCTGCTGATAAGAGCATGTGTTTGTTCTGAGCCCTAAGTTATAGTTTGAGTTTGTTGTTTTGGTTCCTTTGTTTGTTTTCTTTCAATGTTTGTGTTTAAATAAATTACTTTTTGTTTCAAGAACCCCTCTGCGTTTATGCCTGCCCTATATGCCCATGGCAACAACATTTGCCGGTCTGGCCTGTAGTAACAGCCAGACCTTGACACATACATTCTTAAAGAGTTGATGTATGTGAAAGCCATTTTTTAAATTGTCAATTGTGCCAAACTATTTATTTAAATATATATATATAACAAATCTGATCACGCTCCTTTATCCAGAACTATTTCTGCTAATACACTATTCACTTCAATTCAAGAAAGTTTGTGAGTATAGTATTTAGGTGAGTATAAATCATAATTATCAAAATGTCCCTGATGAGCAAGTTGAGGGAGACAGTGGCGAGATGGCAAACCTTGAGAAAAACCAGACTCAACAGGAAACACATCCTCATTTGGTTAATAATGGATAGCAGAGATTGATTTGCAGTCATGCTGTGTGTTAGGAAGCTGGAAGTTCAGCATAACAGGAGAGGTGTTTAAGTTAATATGGAGTCTACTTTTGTTATTGGAGGCTCAGGTACAAAACTGTTTGTGGGAATTTCATCAGAAAACAGCAGTATGCATCAGCGAGTCCAAGACCATCTTCACTGTCAAGTGGAACCATCCACAGTCACAACACCCCTCTTAAGCAGACCGCATGAAGGCTCCATGCAAGGACTGAAGTGGGGCATAGAATGAAAGAGAGAGGGGGGGGGGGGAGAGCAGTTAGGTATGGTAACAATAACATAATGTATAAGGATGAATGTATATTTAGTATAAAGTGAAACCGGGGACTAACTATGACAGTATAATTAAAAGGGAGTGCAGACATGAGGACCCCCTATAAAGTAAAGTAACCATTCACTTTACCATTAACAAATCTGAGTGATCAGTGAGAGTGGGGAAGACAGCATCCAAACATACAGTACCAGTTCACCATAACACTCTACATACAGACATACACTCTGTATACATACACCCCCTCCCCCAGATATGCACCTTTACCTAATACAAAACCCCAAAAGCTTAGCTAAATAAATAGGTTTTCAGCCTCAGTGTCTGAGTCCCAAACATTAATTGGAAGGCTCTTTTATAACTTTGAGCTTTTGTAAGAAAACTTACTGAAGTTTCCATAATATGAGGTACTAAAAAGCACTCTGCATCCTTTGATTGAAGTAGCTGTGGTTACCAGTTCACTCAGGTACTGTGGCACAAGACCATTAATGCTTTATACAGTACATCAATAACATCAGATGATCCAAGATGGCGCTCCTTTGTTTTTGTCTTTTACCCTTACTTTCAGTAACCTAAAATCGGCAAAACATTCTCCATTGAGTGCATTAAGTACGATAGAGATACTTTATTTCTATTGCTTTACAATGAACGCACAATTCAAAGTTTTTAACCCCCGATCCAAGCTGGCCGAGTGAGATCCTGAGGGAGAACAAAGGATGCGACACGAAGCAGAGGGCCCAAAGGGAACGAGATGGCATCAGGAACAAGCTGAGAGCCTGTGCACACCGCATACCTCTGCCTAGCATCCTGTTTGCCAACATGCAGTCACTGGAAAACAAGCGTAATGACCTAAGGGCCAGGGTAAAGTTCCAGAGAGACATTCAGGACTGCAATCTCCTCTACTTCACCAAGACATGGCTGAACCCAGCAGTGCCGGACCACGCCATACGGCCGGCCGAGTTCTTCTCGGTTCACCGCATGGACAGAACACAAGAATCGGGGAAGTCAAGGGGGGCGGCATGTGTTTAATGGTGGACAGCTGGTGCAACAGTGCAAGCATTGTTTCTTTCACATGCTCCTGCACACCCAAACTGAAGCTATCAACCATCAAATGTCATCCTTTTTACCTTCCTCTGATGACATCGACGTGTTTACGGAAGTGGTTGTGGGATTTGTCAAAGTTTTTAACGGAGGATACCGTGCAAAAAAAGACCATCAAAACCAATCAGAAGCTATGGGTGGATATCACCATCCGTGACGCCCTAAGATCTCGCACCGCTGTCTCTAATGAGGGAGAAAAAGATTACAGACTGAAACACTGATGGAACAATTGCTGTCAAAAGAAGAGAATCAGACAGTTGGCCAGACGTTACATGCCTCATATTTTTATGATAAAGGAGACCCTGCTGTACTACAGCACATACAGTAGTAGTAAGAGCAAGTGTGCGAGCTTCTAATGGTTCATCATTCCTACTCATGGACCTACTCATGCACATGGCTCACTACCATGATATTGTTTGCCATCTGGGGGCACACTGCATGCTTAAGAAGCTGGGAAACTTCTACTGGCCAGGTATGGAGGCCAATGCATGTAACATCTATCAACACTGCCCTAAGTGCCAGCATGGTTCCCCCAAAAAGCCCACACCTCTCCCACTCATCCCACTGGCCATCATAAGCATGCCCTTTAAAAGGGTGGGTGTTTTCTGTAATAGGACTTCCAAAAAGATTAACTATGTGTATGTCCTAGTGATTCATCATTTATACCAGTTAATACCCCACTCAGGAGGCAGTCCATGCAACAATTCCAGAGGACTCTTTCTCATCTTCAGTAGAGTAGGAATCCCCAAGGACCTCTAATATGAACAAGGTATGCCTATTGCCCAAGTTTCTCATTTTTTGGATATTTGTTGACAGTGCCAGGTAAAGAAAATCAGCATGTCCATTTGCCAACCACAAAAAGACAGCTTGGTTGAACAGTTCAATTAAACTTTGAAGAGAATGCTGCAGTGGTTAATAGATGAGCAACCCTACATCCTGTTTGTGATTCAGGAGGCACCACAGCATCCACAGCCTAGACCTCATTCAAGCTCATCACCTTCTTGGAATTGGCAGGTATTACAGGTGGTTTGTGCCTAGTTTATTCTCTTTAGCTCATCCCACTCCACCAGACTTGACAAAGAAGGGACAGGCAGACCTGGTATGGTGCCACTGCTCACCCTCTCGGAGGAGAGCATAAAAGAGCATAATAACAGCAGGAAGGCAAGCAGTTTTTCCTGTCTTAATGCTGATGCTAATCCTTTTCATTTTTCACCTCCACAAATAGAGAAGCTAGCGCTGCTCCCCACAGCCCAGACAGCCTGACCCCTTGATTATGGTCCTCTCCACCTCTCCATCTAGAAACCGCACCTCACACTCCACTTACACTCTCACCTCAACCTCTTCTTATCGCAAAAAAAAAATATATATATATATATAAACACCTTCATTAATACTAGCTCTGCCTATGTCTGTGTTCTGCCTGCTGCTAAAGCTATGGTTGGATAAAAACGTATTTTACTGAAGAGCAGAAAAAATGGACACCCCCCGAAAAGAAAAATCTGGCAAAAACAGCATACTCTTACTTAGTTTTGATTGCCCAGTAGGCATTTATTTGTTTCTTCATTTATTTATTTATTTATTTATTTATTTTCTTCACATTTTTTCAACAGTTTGGAGGGTATTTATGTGACTGTTCTACTCCTAGATTACTGCTTGGTATTAATGAAAATCTAAAGTAAACTGTCCAATTTAACTCTGCTTCTTTATTGTGGTCAAGTGCAGGTTCTAGAACAACTGAAAAGAAAATGTCTTGATTAATATGCTAAACACAATTTACATAAATAGATCCCTTTCAAAAGCTATACCCGATGCTGCGTGAGAACACTATGGGAACATCTCTTTGTTCTCCGGTTGTGAAGCCTGTGTGTATCAAACACCTCAAATACTTTGGCTTATAACCTCAGTCAGGTGACGTCACCCGATAAGGCGCACCTGCAGGTTATAAATAGGAGTGAACCGGAAACATCCTCAGATCTTTTTGTCTTCAGGACCGCTTTGTGTTTGCATGTGTGTGTGTGTGTGTGCAACAGAATCAGGTAGGAAACAAAAATCTTTACTTACCGATAATGGCAGAGTTGGTTGAGAGATGCGTGCCTCCATGTGATAGATTACTTTCGGCGCTCTCGTGGCGATTGCCACGACCCTTTCTTTGAGTGCTTGGGTTTCACGGAGAGTGCAAACATTGTAATCTCCTCCCTATTAAGGCACATTCCTGGGGCTTTCGTGCGTATGAGACGCTCCCCGGATCAGGAAGTTTTTAGCATCCGCTTCTCATGCGTGCTCCGGCGCTTCTTGTGAGGGGGCGGAAGAGACTTCCTCCCTTACTTTCATGGAGAAAGCGTGTCGATCTGGCAGACGCGCATGAGACGGAATTCCGCCTTTCTCTCGCACTCTCGCCGGATTAGGAAGTTTTAGCATCCGCTTCTCAAGCGTGCTCCGGCGCTTCTTGTGAAGGGGCGGAAGAGACTTCCTCTCTTGCCGCAAATTTTTTTTATAAATAAAATAAATAATAAATAAATAAAATAATAATAATAATAATAATAATAAAAAATAATTCCCAGAGCGCTCAAAGTTAGACGACAGGTTTCTGTCGGGTGGCCCTCCCCTTCTTTGGCGACCTCCATGACGAGTTAACTCTTTCATGGAATTTGCCTTATTCATCCCCTGTTTTATGATGATGCCCCAGATTGAAGAGATGCTTGCAAGCTATCTCTCTCCTGGGAGCTCATCCTCCCTGAAAAAGCCCACACTCCCCACCAAGCAGTGTAGACTAACATCTTCATTGGTGGGGGAAGCTTTTCAGGCAGCTGGTCAGGCTGGTGCTGTCCTGCACACCATGGCGGTTTTGCAGGCATACCAGGCACACCGGCTGAGAGTTCTGAGCACTAGCGGGTCTATCGACGACACAGAGCCACAGATTTATTTCTCCATGCCACCAAGCTGACGGCCCGTGCTATCGGCCGTTCTATGGCTGCCGTGGTTGCCACGGAGAGACATCTGTGACTTAACCTCATGGGCATCAAGGTCAGGGATCGCGTTTTCCTACTTGATGTCCCCCTGCTGGCTCTGTTTCCAAGTGACACATGGGGAATAGAAACTCCACCCTAAAGTAGTCAGTCAAATCTGGGAATTTGAAAAAAAAAAAAAAACAACAACTAAGAGATGATGGTTTTCCAGCCAGCGTAATTGAAACTATTCTAAGTGCCAGGGCTCCCTCCATTAGAAGAACTTATGCCCTCAAATGGAGTGTATTTGCAAGTTGGTGCATGGCAAGACATGTAGACCCAGTCCACTGCCAGATTGTTTCAGTGCTGGAGTTTCTGCAAGAAAGTTGTCCTCGGGCTTATGCCCTAGTACTCTCAGAACGTACGTAGCCGCTATTTCGGCTCTTAAGATGGTTTTTCTTATGGCTATTACTACATTACTGCAGGCTCTGTCAGTCTCCCCATCCTGCCTAGACTTTGTCCCTGGGATAGACAAAGCTATTCTGCATCCTTACCCCCAACTATCTTCCAATGGTTCCATTATCGACCATGCACCCAGTTGTTCTCGAAGCCTTCTGTCCTCTGCCTTGTACAGCTCAGGAGCAGGAAAGACTTTACTTACTGTGTCCAGTACGTGCTCTTCAGATTTACATCCACCACACTAGCCAGTGGCGTAAGTCAGAGCAGCTCTTCATTTGCCATGGGGGCCGTAACCGGGGGGGGCAGCCACCACTAGACTATGAGGCGCGTGGTCACACTTCGCCTCTGGGAATCAGGGCTCATTCGACCAGGGGGATTGCCTCATCAATTGCTCTGGTAAGAGGCGTCCCCTTGCAGCAGGTGTGTGATGCGGCAGGCTGATCCTCTCCGCACACGTTTGTTAGATTTTATAGTCTGGATTTCAATGCTACTCCGAGCTCACGGATCCTCGAGTCAGCATCCCAGAGCTAGGTCTGAGACCTCCTTGGCTATTGTGCGCACACACTATACAACCTGGGGGTCCAAACACTTGCAGTGCTGCGGCGTTGGTATTCTCGTTCCCATTGCGTTTTCACGCAGCATCGAGTGTAGCTTTTGAAAGGGAACATCACGGGTTACTTAGCTGTAACCCTGTTCCCTGATAAAGTGGGAACGAGATGGTGCGCTTCAATGACGCACTGCTGGCATGCCTGGATGTCCTTTCAGACAAAATTGACCTGAGGATGTTTCCGGTTCACTCCTATTTATAACCTTCAGGTGCACCTAATCGGGTGACGTCACCTGACTGTGGTTATAAGCCAAAGTATTTGCCGTGTTTGATACACACAGACTTCACAACCGGAGAACGAAGAGACGTTCCCATAGCGCTTTCACGCAGCATCTCGTTCCCGCTTTAACAGGGAACAGGGTTACAGCTACAGTAAGTAACCCGAGACGTTCTATGGTTTTGGTCTTAAATTGTCTGTTCTTTGGTCTACCAAACTGTATAAAAGTGTTTGCCTCAGAATTTTAAGATTAAACACTTGGCTGTGTCATACAAAGAGTTTTGTTCATTGAAAATAATATGAAAACTTTTTTATATATAAGCTTCATAAAGGTCTTCAATATTATCAGACTTCCAATGTGCATTTCAAACACTTTCTTAGCCACAGCCTCCATCTCAGTTTTCAAAAGCTGATAACAGGAAATTGATTAACTGCCACTACTGCCACTCACTACTAGTGAGGTAGTAGAGGGTTTAATATATAACATTGTTATTTAAAGGACAGATAAAGGGAATACGAGCGCAAAGCTTTCATCAACTTCACTTTCCATGTGACTATAACATCAGACTGATGCTTTTGAAGTTATTAATGAAAAGGCTTGAGTTTTTGTGTTAGAATTTGTCACTTTGGAAACAAGATCCTAGTGCAGACTTAATGCGTGCTGTTGCTTGGTATATTTGCAGCTTTGCCTGGTATCAGCTGGTTTAGCTGATGACCTGATAATGGATTTCATCCAGAAAATAAATAGAGACACCATAGACACTGCACATATCATCAGTATCAGCTCTCTCAGGAATTAACAGTACCAAATTACATGCCACTGGGGCATTGAGTTCCTAATTAAAATGTTTATTTATTTATTTTTTTTTATCATAAACACACAACTTCTTACCTTCTTTCTTAACTGACTCTAACAGTTTGTGATTTATAGAAATATCTGGAGGTCATTTCATGCCAGGGAGTCATCATCCAAATTATGCCAACATTTACACAAGAGAATTGTATATACTCCCATTATCATTTATTTTTACAAATATAAATGATACTTTTTTTGGTTACAGTTGTGAGACTGCTTTTATATTAATAGTAAGGAAGTTAAATTTATTATTTCACAAAGGATAAAGCTTTTTCTCATAAATGAAGCCATGTACTTGGTTTAGTTGTTTATTCATTAGTTTAATAAATATAAAAAGTATGTTTCACAGTCCAATTTGTACTACATAGTGTACATTTCCATTTAGGTGCATTGCAGTTAAAACACCAAAACCTTGGGGGGAAAAAAAAACAGTGACTATAAAATCACCAGCCTCAGTAAAAAAAAACTAGCGCATGCTAGTCCAGTGTACAGCTGAAACAATGTGATTTGAAAAATCTTTGTATTTGGGCAATTATGACAACGTTCACTGCAAAGCATTAGAAGGCACATAAAGTAAATTAAGATTTAGTATATGTTTCAGTCTTGGAGGTATATTGACACACTTAAACTAGGCATACAAAATAGTTGTTAAAATTATAGGAATTTTTTTAACAACTCACAGATAGTCATGTTTTTGTCCCCTGATATGATCCACTCATCCAAATGTGTAAGAGCCTTCCATTAAATAATTACTGCTGTAATTACTACCAGAACCATCATGGTGAACCATCATCTTTGAGGAAGAAATGTGGTTGAAAAATTAACCTGAATGAGCATGATGAAGGATCACTTGAACATGTAAAATCAAATGGTTAAAAAAAAGCAACAGTAAAACCAAAGGCTTTATTTAAAAGTGAACAGAAGAGCATTTTCACACACACAATGTGAAGAGAATTCAATGGATTGGGCTTTTGACTAAAAGCTATTTAAAAAAACACTTATCAGTGAGGCTAGGGCATAGGTGGCTCAGTGGTACTGTAGGTTTCTTGCCGGCCCAGGTTAGATTACCAGCCAATGCCCAAACCCCAGCCACTGGATGCAGTGTTAGTCCCAAGCCCGGATAAAATGGGAGGATTGCATCAGGAAGAGCATCTGGGATAAAACCTGTGTCATATTGTTGTGTAGATGGTTCACTGTGACAACTGGAGCAGCCAAAAAACCAACAATAACTTATCAGTGAGGCTTATCCGAAAAAAGACTTCATTTTGCTAGAGAGCACAAAGAATGCACTGTGTTGCAATGGAAATGGTAATGCAGTCTGATTAGTCCAGATGTATCCTGTTTCAGGGCTATGGGTGCTTCGGGGTAAGAAGAGATGCAGATAAAGCAATGCACCCATGCCTCATTCCTACCGTACAAGTCTCCGGGGGCTGTGTTATGATCTGGAGTTGCTTCGGTTGGTCAGGCTCAGATTCAGCAACTTTATGTGCCCAAACAATGAGGTCAACTTACTGCCTGAATATACTGAATGACTATGGATTTTTTTTTCTTTCCTGATGGCACGGGCATATTCCGAGATGAGAATGCCAAGATTCATAAGGCTCAAATTATGAAGGCGTGGTTCAGGGAGCATGAGACATCATTTTGTTACATGGATTGGCCTCCACAGAGTCCAGACCTCAACCCTATTTAGAATATTTGGGATGTGCTGGAGAAGACTTTATACCAAGGTCCAACTCACCCATCATCAATACAAGATATTGGAGAGAAACTAATGTGACTCTGGACTGAAATAAATGCTGTGACAATGTATAAGCTTATCAAAATGAAATAGTCTAATATTTTGAGAGACTGGATTTTGGATTTCCATGAGCTATAAGCTGTAATCATAAAAAAAAAAAAAAAAAGCTTCACTTTACATGTAACGAATGTGGAATATATGACAGTTTAGATTTCAATTTACTGAGAAGCACTGTGGGTTAACTGGTTAATGAGTGTGATCACTAATACATTAATATACCGTAAGTAAATGTAACACTATATAGATGTAGCTAACAAACACAGATGCGGCTTAGAGGGTGGGTCATTAAAATGAATTATATTTGTCTGTGTGTGACTAGCTATTTTAAATCTGTAAAGCTTAAAGCTTAAAACTTTGTAGAAGTAGTTCCCTGAATAATGTGTTAATCATGGAGAGAACATTGAACTGTGAAAAAAAAAAAAAATCAGTCAGTGAAACTGAATATCCTCATTTATTTTCCCACTGGTTCTTATGGCTCCACATCAATCTTTTTTTGTTAAAAGGTTACGTCAGGTTACAGCTTCGTCTTGTGGTCATAAAGACTACGACCTGACATTGCTTTCAGATGAGCTAGGTACTCCTGTAACCACCATCAGTCAATAATGTGCTAGAGTGGAGAATGATTTAATCTTATTTTCTGATAAATATAATTTGACAAAAATTGTATCGGTCTTTGCTAACTGCTGAAATAGAAACAGTATGACATTCTGGTGACAGTGGGAGGGAAAACAGTAGCTTTTGCTTCCATACAATAAGGAACAGGTCGATGGAAACTAATGGCTTTTGTGAATTAGGTCTGCCTGTATCTCTCAATGAATGAGCCTCATCATGTGGGTCTGGACCAACCCCTGTGCCTTTTTAAATAACAGCACGATAAAGAACTGCAAATGAACAAGGACATGGATTTCTATTTATGACTGCCAGTGAAAAGTAGAATGCCAGCATGCATTTATATTGAACTAGCAATTGTACCCGTCGTTGACGGGTAAAGAGTTTGTGGAAATAATTAAAAGGTTAACAGTGATATAATTATTTCAAGTCCACGTACATTCAACATATGTATCACTCTCAGTTCAGGTATTTTACACACCCCCACTTCGGATGTTTGATCTAACGACTCATGCATTATCTTATAGTGGGGTTCCACATGTCTGCTTTTAATTACTCTCATGATTTCGGAACATATGAGACAAACCGTTTTTAAATATGAAGAATAACCATACACTTATATATCCATTCATCTTTGAAGATTCGGTTTTAAAAAGTTACATACCTCTTTTTGGGTGCTTTGTAGGGACATTGTGGTCATTTCTGTGTTTTATGTATACTCTGTGTATTTACGGTAAACTGTCGTGTTGATTGAAAAATCTGCTGTATTCGTCCCAAAAAGCGATGGCTGCTGTGAGGTAATCTGGCACAAAACTGCTCATAACATGCCTTTTACTCAACATTTTGATTCATTTAATTTATGCCGCAAATTGTACTTTAGGGAAATACTGAAGGACTGGCAAAGTTTCAACAAATTCTGTCAGGCCAGTTTTGCATGATGCTGTGACAAAATCAGCTGGACAGAATAATGTATGAAACATAATGATATCATTGAAAGAGCGAGTTCTGACCAATGACACACTAAACCTTCCTATTTATATACATAGATATATAACTATGGATGGATTTATGCCTCTTTCGATATTTTGAACTGAACATGAAATCTTTTGGACAGTACACACCATATATACTAGTAGTATTATTATAACTGACAAAAATAATAGTCATTAATTTAATCTATAAGTTAGATATGGCAAATGAGAAATAAGGCACTAATATAGGTGTTTTATTTTTATTTTTTTGAAGAAAAAGAAGCTAGCATTTTCACAAATGTGTTAATTTACAGGACATTTACTAGCATGTCCAAAAATATTTAGACATAAAGACATTCACAAATCTGGTAGAGAATAAAACCCTGTGCACTTCAGAATTCAACCTACTGCTTTTGTTAGCAGTCACATCATCAATACATTCAAGAGGATCAATGATATTGGCAGGCATACTGTAAGTGCTTCATGAGGAGTTTCTGCCTTTATTTCTCCGATTCTTTTCCTATTATTTAATTTGAATGATTAGATAACTACTAATACTACTAATAATACAATTATTTTCTCATTTAAATAATTATATATATTCTGTGTCAGAAACAGAGCAAGAATTTAAGTGATCAGCATCAAATGAAGTTTTGAAAAAAATCTTTTAGTTAACTGTCATTGATTATATTAATTGATGTAATTGATGTACATTATTAATTCAATAAAGTGTACATTATGTACACTTTTATGATTTACAGATTTATTTACATTCATTAGATATCAATTACAGAATTTTTTAATTAAATAATTTCTTCAAATATGTTGTTTAACTGAAATTATAGGTCAAAATAAGGTAATTCTCAACTATGCCAACTTTGTTACCTGTGAACTGTGTGCATAATCAATCATTATTCCTACATCATCACCATTATCAGGTCACATACAGTGGTGTAAAAAAAAAAGTTGTTTTTTTTTTGCATGTTTTTCACACTTTAATGTTTCAGATTATTAAACAAATGTAAATATTAGTCAAAGATAACAGAAGTAAACATAATGCAGTTTTTAAATAAAAGTTTTTATTATTAAGGGAAAACAAAATACAAAACTACATAGCCCTGTGTGAAAAAATGTTTGCCTCCTAAACCTAATAACTGGTTGGGCCACCCTTAGCAGAAACACCTGCAATCAAGCGATTTCGTAACTGGCAGTGAGTTTGTTGCAGAGCTGTGGAGGAATTTTGGCCCACTCATCTTTGCAGAATTGTTGTAATTCAGCCACATTGGATGGTTTTCGAGCATGAACTATCTTTTTAAGGGCAAGCAACAGCACCTCAATTGGATTCAGGTTAGGACTTTAACTAGGCCACTCCGAAGACTTCATTTTTTTTTTTTTTCAGCCATTCAGAAGTGGACTTGCTGGTGTGCTTTGGACCATTGCTGCAGAACCCAAATTCACTTCAGCTTGAGGTCACAAAAAGATGTGTTATGTGTACATAATCAATCATTATTCCTACATCAACACCATTATCAGGTTACATACAGTGGTGTGAAAAAGTGTTTGCCCCCCTACAGTTTTCCATTTTTTTTTTTTTTTTGCATGTTTTTCACACTTTAATGTTTCAGATTATTAACCGGACATTCTCCTTCAGGATATTTTGCTACACAGCAGAATTCATGGTTCCATTTATCACAGCAAGTCTTCCAGGTCCTGAAGCAGCAAAACAGCCACAGACCATGACACTATCACCACCATATTTTACTGTTAGTATGATGCTCTATTTCTGAAATGCGGTGTTACACAGGTGTTTTTCACACAGGGATATGTAGTTTTGGATTTTGTTTTCCCTTAATAATAATAATAATAATAATAATAATAATAATAATAATAATAATAAAAACTTCATTTAAAAACTGCATGATGTGCTTACGACTAATATTTAAATTTGTTTGATGATCTGAAACACTAAAATGTGACAAGCATGCAAAACAATAAGAAATCAGTAAAGGGGCAAACACTTTTTCACACCACCGTATGTGACAGCACACATTATTCATATGGGTACACTTATTTTCTTCATAATTTTCGCATTTTCTTTTTAAAACAAAATTTGTGTTTAAATAGATACAAAGACAGGATAAGGGTCTCATTGAGATGCTGATCCTGCAAGGAGGGCAATATATTTGGAGAAGCAGAGGAAGTTCAGAGTTCCAATGAAGGTTAGAATTGGAACATGGAGAAATTTAAACAAAGACAGTGAATTGTGACCATAATTCATCTTACCTATTGCATGTTGTGGTCTATAAACCTGCCACTGACCTACATAAAATGACGAACAGGTTTTGTCACTCTATTGTTTATAGCACTCCAACATAATCAAGGCCACAAAATAGAAGGGGAAAAGTAAGGGTTGGGTCTAGCATAGCGTTTATAACAAAATTATTAGGTGCCATTTTTATGACAATAAAATATTTAGAAGCATTGCACAAAAAAGCACACAAACTAAATTGAATATATTCGAAATGAACATAATTGAGATTGGTGTGAGTGGGAGAAGTTATTACCTGCATAAAGACTTCCCCAGCCCATCCAAAAAATATTTAATTTGATTACCGTCTGAACACTGTAGTGGCCAATACAAAAACATGTATAAAAATGATGTCTTTTTACTTCCTGAACCACTCTTTTACAATTTGATGTCCGGTTAATCCTGACATTGTCATCTTGAAATATGCCTGTGCCATCAGTAAAAAAAAAAAAAAAATAAAAAATAAAAAATAAAAAATTTGATTGATTGCTGGAAAAATATGGTCATTCAATAGTTTCAGGTAGACAGCTGACCTCATTTTTGGGCACATAGCATTCCTGAACCTAGACCTGACCAACAGAAGCAACCCCAGATTGTAACACTGCCCACACAGCCTTATATTGTAGGCACTAGGCATGATGGCTGCATCACTTCATCTGCCTCTCTTCTTGCCCTAATGTGTGCATCACTCTGGAACAAGGAAAATCTGGACTCATGACCTCATGACCTCATGACCTTTTTCCAATGCTCCACAGTCCATTCGTTACGCTCCCTAGCAAACTGAAGCCTTTGTTTCTGATTATACTCACTGAAAAGTGGTTTTCTTAAGTGGTTTTCACTGTTTAGTTCCAACCCTTTGAATTCTATTAGCATTGTACATGTGGAAATGCTTTCAATATGTAACATAGTTAGGAGTTCTACTGTTTCTTTTTCTTTTTTTCAAGTAATCTCCCATCACAGTTATTCAGGAGTTGTTTCTGACCACATTTCTTCCATGGTTCACCACTATTCTTCCAGTTCTTATGCGGGCCATAATGCAGGCCAATAATTTGACTTTTCAGTGTAACATCTCTGACACAATCACAAGATATTTCTTCTGACATTGTTGTTTCAGAAATGAGAAGCTACCCTCTGCGTCAGGCTTAAATAAGTTAAAATAGATCAGTTAAATAAGGTTAATTAGAGGGGTAAGGCTGTAAAAATATGAAAGTGAGTAATTGATACTGTTTCTCAGCTACTGGTCTAGAAGTTCTTCTGATTATTGAAAGTATTATAAATAAATTAGCAAATATAAACAGCTGAGTACTTGAACCAATAGCTGTTTGTTCAGTTTGAGACTTGGCATTGGGAGGATTTTTATTTTTTTATTTTTTTTTTACAAAGCCTGATCATACATCTAAATAAACATATAGAGCAGATTGTAATATACCTGTAATATACCACATAGCTTGAACAGCTATACCTCTTTCCCATGATTTTATAGTAAATGAAAGTTTTTCCCTTCTTTTTTATTTATCATTCTGAATTAAATTTAAGACTAAATTCACAGTCTTTTTTTTTTCATCTTTTTTCCCTCATCTTTTGCTTTTTCCTACCCTACCCAGCTCATAGTGTGGATACAAACAAGCTTTGTTGTCCCAAAATTCAGGAAATGCCAGTAAATGTCTCCTTTAAACACATACTGCATTCATCTCTCTCTCTCTCTCTCTCTCTCTCTCTCTCTCTCTCTCTCTCTCTCTATCTATCTCCCTTGCAGTCAGTCCATAATGGTCTGTGAGTAGTGAGCTGCATTATTATGCTCCCTCTCAGACTGCCATGAAAAAGCATCTTTGATTCTGCCTCTGTGTTTGATTTTCTTTTTCTTAGAAACACAAACACAAACTAAAGCAAAATCTGTTTTTGCTGCTATGCATTTTGGATGCAATTCTGCACATACTGTATATGTACTGTTTTACTGTAGATACATTACAATGACATTTTTGTGTAGGTGATGGTATATAAAAGATGGAATTCATATGAAACAACCAATGAAACAACACTCCGATTTTAAGGCCATCTCTATTCAAAGTGCTGATGTGTTTCCAGCCATAAAAGCTTTCTGTTTCCCAATGAACGTAGATGATTGATTGATGACTTTCGCCTTGAATAGTTTTAGCGGCAGATGTTTATTGACTCACTGGAAAGCAATTCATCCCTCTGCTACTCTTTGAAGTGTGACAATTTCTAAAACATATGAAACATTCTGGAATTATGATCTCTCTCAGGGTGGCACAGTGGTGTAGTGGTTAGCGCTGTCGCCATGCACCTTCAGGGTCTGGGTTCGATTCACGTCTCTGTGTGCATGGAGTTTGCATGTTCTCCCTGCGCTTGGTTGGTTTCCTCCGTGTACTCCGTTTTCCGACCAAAGACCTGCGTGTGTATGTGTGTGTGCGCCCTGCAATGGATTGGCACCCTGTCCAGGGTGTACCCCGCCTTGTGCTTTAAGTCTCCTGGGACAGGTTCTAGGCTTCACGCGAATTCAGGATAAAGCACAGAAGCATGTACAAACGATGAGTGAGTGAGTGAGTGATCTCTCCCATAATCGTTTAGTTGGTCTAGGTCACTGAAGGGAACTCAGCAAGTCAATTGAGAAGACAATTATTTTGCCAGGCTAAATAAGCAGGGTGTTTTTTTTTTTTAATGATTTATTAAATGCCACTTTTCTAAAAATCAATGTATGACATTTGGGTTAATAAGAACAGATGTCTGACGGACACTCACTCATCTTACTTATTCATAGCCATCTGGGGCTTTATAAGAAATATCTATTTTATTACACATGTCAACATAAGAAAAATATACTGTATAATTGTGTGGACTGGAAAAGAAAATCAACAGATGAGAGAGAAATTTAAAGAGCTCATGGCAAGGAGGGGGTTGCTTTCCATTTCCAAGTCCTGGAGATTGGGCAGGGGTACAGTAATGATTTTCTCAGCAGTCCTCACAATCCATTGAAGCCTTCTCTTGTCTGAATTGGTGGTTGAACCAAACCAGACAGTTATTGAATTTGGTTTGTTATACACATATTGATTACAGACAACCAACTTGTTGGACCTCACCTGAATGAGGCCATAACTGTAGTGCAAACTTCAGCAGGGTCCATAGTGATACAATCATTTGTATAAACTGAAAAGAACAATGGGATCAGCACTTACCTGTGTAACTCACCTGTTGCTGTCTGAAGAGAAAAAAAAAAAAAACATAATCAGTTTATGATTTAGTAAACAGATTTGTACTGAGTTCGTAATTGATTTATGCATTTATTCTATATACAAAAAAATAAGCAACTACAACATTATTAATAAAAAAAAATCTATATGTATATAAAAAAATCACTCAGTTAGCATTTTGGGACTTATTCACCAGGGTAGTATTGGCCTTCTTCCTTCTTCTGGACTGTAACACATACAGCTTGCTATCACCCAGAGCAAAATCCCGATCACATTTTTGCTAAAATTGCTTTCATTGTTTGAAATAAATTAATTTTTGCACAAACTCATGACATGTTTTAGCCCAGATAGTGTGTGCAAATACATGTAGATGTGCACATGCATGGCATTTCAGAGGACAGACGCATCCACAATAAAATTAGATAAAAGTCACTTATAATTTTAAATGTGAACTGCCATGACATGCCAATCTACTCTAATAAAAAAAATGTCAATTAAACAACATGGCTTGTAATGTAAATGTTACCGTGGTGTGTTTAGCAGACCAGTTTGTTTTCATGTTAGGTTTAGGGGTTAAATGTATGCATTTTGTCTTCTTATTGCATCCTTGCATAAGTAGCCAAATATACCAGATTTCCCAAAGAGTAGTTAAATTTTTTTCTAAGAAAAATATGAATATCTACAAAAAAAAAAACAAAAAAAAATCTAACAAAGAGTGCATAAAAACCTTGTGTTATTTTTTCAGCTGGTTTTGAAAGCTGCATGCTTTCTCAATCGGTCTCTCCCTATCATCACAATCACCAGCAAATGAACACATGGCTGCATCTGACAGCACAGTAATCAATGAGCAACATAGAGAAAATTGGACCACTGGGAAAATTTCAGCACTTCCTGATCGCAAGTTCATCCCTGCTGTTTTTCTTTTCAGATTATTATAAATCAAATAATATCTCTCTTTGGTTTCAAGCTTTAATGAGAGTTCATTTCTTTTCATGTCTGCCTGAAATCAAAACTGATGTACATATAGATACATTACTATAGGTCTTGGATGTTATACATTTTCCTGCTTTGCAAACCAGCTGTGAAAGTTTGTCACCTGGAGTAAATCATCGGGCCTAAATCCCACAGCCGTTGTTCTCTTTAGAGACTTAAATCGAGTTGGTATCTTTCATTTCATGGTGTATTCTTTCCCGGGGAATTAGCTGTATAGTTAGTTCAGGTCGGTCAAATGTCTTGTTCTGGGGAAAGAAGAGAGTTGAATTTGACCTTTATTACTTACATTGTACAAAGTGGGTAATTAGGCATTTAAAAATTGGTATAAAGTCCATACTCTAATACAAATTAGTTTAAACAAATTGTACTTTATTACATAGAAAAATAAAAGCATATCTTTAAATTTGAACATAGGCAGTGGCTACTTCTTCTTGCATCATTTACTGAGACTGTGGTCATTAGTTTTGTATGACAATTTTTCATTGCGTGCTGAGATCTTAGCTTATTCCTGAACAGTCAAGCAGTCAGCCATCTTTGTTTACGTTGCATGTGCTGCCTCTCGCGGTTTATGCCTGCATTATCAACACAGGGAATATGAAATCCTATTTACTATCATCTATTTAGCATTTCAGTGATACTACAAGTTCAGAAGGTAGAGCAGAAGGTGTATGAAGGTTCGCCAACATTCATCCATTAATTCACTGGATTAAGTTATACATACCTGTAGTTCATTAATGTTGGGGTAACTACGAAGGCGATAGCATGTAAACATTATTTTTCTTGGCTTCAAATGATTTGTTTGCAACTAGCTGGTTTCCAAAGTCCATTGGGAGCTTTTAAGTTACTCACCAAAGCATGGGACAAAAAGAAGCACTTTGACTAGCTTTCCAGGATTCCAGGTACTTTTTTGCTACAAATGAACCTTTAAAATGTAAATTAGAATTTAGAATGGAGTAGGGTTTCAATGTGAGGGTGTAATTCTGTGATCATTTTGGTATTTTAAATGTCCCAACACTGTTGTAGGAAAGGGTGGAAGATTATAATTAGAGTCGACTTGTTCTTTGTCCTCCATTCAATTTACATCCTCTTGTTTTTACTGACCATGACACTGTTCACTGTAAATTCATTTGTGACTAAACCTTTAGGAGATTAAATTATTTTAACTTCATCTTAATTAGAGCAAAGGAAATGTTATGTCAGCAACATTTTACTTTATAATTTTTTTTTTTATAGATATTAGGCTCCAAACAAATTGAAACTATTGTCACAGAGTTATATTCAGCTTTATTATAAAAAGCTTATTTTCTGGAGGTGCTCCAAATGAATACTTAGTATTCATGAGCAAAGTTATTAGATTATTTTTTGGAATATACAGGAATGCCTACGGAGTTCAAGATTTCCAGTTCTCATAAACCGGGCTCTCAGTTGTTTTTCTCTTTCTCTCGTTTTTTAGTTATGTGTTTGCTGCCATATGCCTCCCTGAGTGGGAAATGGGAGATAAATGCAAGGCCAGCAGAGTCCTTGACTGCAGATCTGTAACTCTGTCAGCTTTCTGCACAGGATGAATGACTGTCTTTCTCTACATCTGTTTTGCCTGCAAACAGCAAGGTGGAAATGTTCTTGGGGGGATGACAAATGGGGCAGAGAGATTCAGCAATGTCAAACGGAGACATCTCATACCTACTACTGCACCACTATTCTCTTTTTGTATATACACTACCATATGGGCAAAGCATACAAGCAGAACGGTGTGATGCATTGCAGGGTTTATGTTGCACTGGCTGCTTTTGAATCGCCTTCTCCGAAAGAAAAAAAAAGGCACTGATCACAGGCACTGATCTTACCTTGTCTGTTGTTTCTGTTGTAGATATTGAGTCACTATTTAGTACTAGCATTGCACTGCGATTAAAAAAAAAAATCATAATTTCTTCTGTTGATTCTCTCTCTCTCTCTCTCTCTCTCTCTCTCTCTCTCTCTCTCTCTCTCTCTCAACCGCCTTGCTCTAAAGTCCTCGGGTTCCCTATTTCTGTTGTTTAATGGTTTACTGAGAACTCAGGCACACCCTTATGGAAATGATAATATAAAATGATAATATATATATATATATATATTGTACTGATATACTGTATATCCCAGTCTGTGTTGTGGAAATGGGAATAAACCCATAAATTCATTGCAGCGCACTGTTCACACACCTTACAGTAGCCAATACACCTACTAAGTTGTTAGGTGGTAGGAAAAAAATGGAGAACTCAGAGGAAACCCATAGAGAAAAACTTCCCAATAGACATCAATCTATCCGTGCATTTGTTTTGTACTGGTGAACTTGGGGCCTTTGCCAGGAAATTCAGGGCACAAGGCAAGGGCCACCCTGAATAGGATGACAACCCATCACAGGGCACATACTGTACAAACACAAATTCTCATGCACCAAATTGTTTACTATGGGCAATTTGGAACTGCACTCTATGCACACAGACTGAAGATGGATTTTTGGAACCCCACACAGAACAGTGACTCAAAATCAGGATGGAATCAGAGACCATGAACTTTGAGACAACATACCACTCTATTTTTTTTTTCTTTTTTGTGTTAGACTAGGCATACAATTTTCAACATTTTACACCCATTATTCAACTTCTGTGGATGAAGACTGTATAAGTTTTATAAAACAGGAAAAGGTCGCTGTTTAACAATCAATGTTTATGAACTTGATGTTTTACAAGTAAAGATTCACAACTTCTTGATATATAAATGCATAAGTGATTGTTATTCATATTCAACACTTTTTGCCCTTTATGTTCAAAGGCGGCATTTTGAAAGTCACAGAACGTGCATGCATAATGATGTGATTTCTTCTTGTGGCAAAGTAATCTATCAGCATTCAGCCATTCACACAATAAAAGCCCCCACTATAATTGGATTAAATGTGCATTTACAGCATGCTGCTTGTAAGTGGCCCATAATGCAAATTTAAGAGCAGTGGGGTTTTAATTGCATTGTAATGGCAACTCAATGGAGGCTCGATTTTAACACTTCTCTTTGAAGTAGTCAAACCAATCTTCTGAAAGTAACACAGCTCTGTGTTTTTGGAAGCATGTATTTACTGGTTTTTTTTTTTTTTTCAATATAAGAACACTTTTAGTTCTTACATTTTTTTATCTTAAAAGATAAAAAATAAAAAGATAAAAAGCTATCTTCCATATTTATTATTATTATTATTATTATTATTATTATTATTATTATTATTATTGTTGTTGTTGTTGTTGTTGTTGTTGTTGTTGTTGTTGTTATAAATAAATAAACATTTCCCTGTAAGCCTGGTTTTATGAGAATTATACTGTATGTTCTAGGGGATTTACACAATGGAAATAATGAAAGCTGATTATCTCATCTAATACAACACAGCAACCATAAGTGTCAATTCAATTTCCATGTATTTATTTAAGTGATGAAACCTTGTTATGGATAGCATAGAGATGGCCTGCATATCAATAAGGAAGTAACAAATTATATTGATGATGAGTATAAACACAATCAATTTTGATGAAGTGAAGAATGGTCAAATAGAAATAAACAAATCTCAATAATAATAATAATAATAATAATAATAATAATAATAAACACAAAAGAAAAGTATTAAACTATACCTTTTCTTGCCACAGTCAGTTTGAAATCAGAAGGTAAGGGTTTTTTCAGCTTCTTCTTCTTCTTCTTCTTCTTCTTCTTCTTCTGCTTATTATTATTATTATTATTATTATTATTATTATTATTATTATTATTATTATTATTATTATTATTATTATATGAAATGAACATGCCTGATTTGATGAGAAATCTGAGGTTGCTTCTGTTGGTCAGGTCTAGGCTCTGCAACATCATTGTTGCCCCAATTGCCCTATGTACTATGGATGAATCTGATTATTTTTCCCCGATTGCATAGGCATATTCCAAGATGACAATGCTAAAATTTATCAGGTTCAAATTGTGAAAAAGTGGTTCAGGGAGCATAAGAAATAATTTTCACTGTCCAGACCTTAACCTCACTTAAAATCTTTGGGATGTGCTCAAGATGACTTTACACAGCGTTTGACTGTCCCATCATCAATACAAGATCTCTGAGTGAAATTAATATCACTCTAGATGAAAATAAATGTTGTGACATTGCACAAGCTTAACAGAAGTGAATGCATTTCATAATCAAAACAAAATATGGTAAAAAAAAAAAAAAAACTTTTTATATTGCTAGGGAGTGTAGGGGATTTACACAATCAAGATAAAAAAGATGATCATTTCATCTGTCACAAATCACAACAAGCTTAAATGCCAGGATCCTGATAATTGTTATGCTCTGATACAATATCTCATGAAAGCTGAAGGATTAAGTATCATTTCACTGGGTTTCATGCTGAGAAGAGTTTCAAAAACTAAAAAATGCCTTACATACCTGCAAATCTCTAAGACATTAGCCTATAGAAGATATGGTTTTCCCAAAATGTAAAAAATATATATAAAGTTTTGATTTAATAAATGTAATATAATGTAATTTGTTCATTTTGCTCTGTGAACGTATGTTTAAGGGTTAAACTGACCAAACATTTATTTGGACAAATTTAAATATGGAGCTAAGACACCAAAACAGTTGGCTATATTGATGTAGCTGTTCTATATTAGGACAAGCAAGGTGGTATATTTCCAATACCTGTGTAACAAATTTTAATAAAAAAAAAATACTAAATTAATCACAAGGCACATTTTTGCTGAAATCACAGGAGTTCAAGTTTAGCAAGGACTATGCTATTAACTTTTTTTTTTTAAGCTAATTGAATCTTTTGAACCAGATGATGGGATATTTTCTCCCCAAAACATATCATCAAAATTGTGTTTGATATAGACTCAGACCTTTGGACCCAAATGTAATTGGCTCACAAGCCCAAGTGAAGTCTCAAGGCACCAAGGCACTATTATTAAAATTAAATGAGCTTAATTAATGAACCTGTGCATATTAAATGGGCACAATGCACCAAACCAACAAGCACAGCATGCTGCTAATGTTCACGACTCAGCCTGCAGGAGTTTGTGCTTTTTTACTGACCGTGCATTGTACAGATGACTGACTAATGCAGTATTTATTGAAGCTATTTTTTATCAAGTGTGCTTTTCCACTACAATTTGCTACTAAAAAAAGAAAACCAAATATAATTTTTGGTCCAAAAACTGTTAGCAATAAAGCAAAAGGCATTAACAAAATTAATGGTTATGTTGATTATCAAATGGTTTAATGTTATTAATTTCTCAAGCCATGATATTTTTCTACCTTAAAACCAAATTCTACTACTTTAATGTATTATTTAGGTATTTATTATTAAATTCTTATTTAACATGCTATGATTTTCATGCATTTATTTGAGTGATCTGCTGAGAATAGCATAAAGAAGCCCTACATACAAAGAAGCATGGCTGAGATGGTCCAAGACCTAATGGTGATGGAATAGGTTGTGCAGCGTTGATTGTTGAGGTGATGCCAGGTTGTCAGCTGCATGTCAGAGAGCCACCACAGATGAGTGGAGTTCGACCCCTCCTTCCTTAGTTTCCCCTAAAGTCAGATTGTAGCGCAGCCACATAAAGGGCTTTTTACAGGGGGAATATTCATAAGCTAATAAAGGAAAAGCAGCTGTGCCCCTTAAAGGTGTCCTTTTGGGTTTTATTTGTCCCATAAACTGGGTTTTGGGTCTGGATCGTACTGTTGCGACCGGTCGCAAGAGGTCGGCGGTGACGCAGGAGGTCACCTGGTCCGCCTTTAAAGTGCTGCCACGAAGAAGTGAGTAGAAGAAGGAGGCAGAGAGATTATGAGGAGACAGCGCTGTGAATGCAATGTGAAAAGTAAAATGTGAAAGTAATGATGTTTCCAATTTTAAGTAAACAGAACTATCAGTTTTTGAGTTTGTTGTACTCATTCATATAAATCGTTATTTACTTGCATTACTGAGTAGCCTAACTCATACTATCATTTTTTTAGTTGTTGCAAATTAAATAAATTGTTGTTGGTTTTTCAGCTGCTCCTGGCAATGGGTCGTCACAAGTTTTTACACCAGACGCTGTTCTGAACATAACCCTCCCATTTTTATCCGGGTTTGGGACAGGCACTTCATCCAGAAGCTGGGAATCGAACCCGACCCTTTCGCATTGCAGGCGAAACACCTACCACTGAGCCACCAGTGCTCTGGTACTGTAGGGTGCCCAGATTTGTAAAGATTATGTGAAGACAGACCGATCCACCATCTTGATTAAAACAATTCAATGTGGGCAGTTTACATGTGCATTGATGACATCAGACACAAAATTGATAGGCTGAAAGATCTTAAGTTGGTGGAACTTTGAGGAGACAGTTACTGTGGCTTATAATATCAAATTTGTTTAGCTAACTTGAAAAGTGTAATTTCTACAAACTCACAAATACCAAAAAAGTTCTAAATATTCATCAAGATCTATAAATTTGAACTAATTGTAATTATTTAAGTTATCAGTACTCAATATGTTTAATTACTTTGAGCATTAGGGTTTACAGTGTTGCCAGACTCATTCACTACCTTCTTGCTCCGTTTTTGTCCTCCCGGACTGATTCAATAATACCGGTGAGACCGAGCCATCTCTCCCAATACACTCACCCACAAACACACTCATAAATACATTCCATCCACACACACTCGTCCATTTTTTGTGCATATATATATATATATATATATATATATATTTTTGTATATATTGTGTTTTTGGTGCACCACCTATACCACCTATAAGGCCTATACCACACCGGAAGTTAGATTCAAGATCCTGTTTTAATGTAACTAGGGTTATAACAAATCTGATCATTACAAGATGCATTTTGAGACATTTAAGCATGCCAGATAAGTATAGTCAATAGGCAGTGATTACAGCAAGATGTTGGGTTCTTCTGCCTCTCCTTTTCACTAGTTGAGGATTTTCACTAATCTCAAGTAGTGCATTACACTTTTACATAAGATGAAACATCTCAGTTTTTGGTTCCTAAGACGTATTATGAAATATTTTTTAAGGCAGTTCATCATAACCTGATGGCAGGTCACCGAGGACAGGGGAACACACTGTTTCATAGCCTATTTGTACCGTTGGCATTTGAGGGCAGACTTGCCTATGGTACACATCCTGTCCCAATGCCAGCAGATAAATCCATTAGCCACTGCAAAAGCACCATTGCACCATCTTTCGTTGATTGAGGTTCATTTTAACAGACACTGTCATGGGCATAACCAGGGCATTAGATCAGACTGCATGTGGGCATCACTTTGTATCAGTGCTAGTAGACTCTGCAATACAATACCCAGAATCATTTTTTATTCTGACTGATCAAGGCACAATTTTTAATCTTGTCATCAAACATTGTGCCATCCTAGATGTCATCAGGGAAAGTTGGGTTGAAGTGGCCTTTTTCTAGTAAAAAAGATTCTTGACATGAGAGCAAAACTCCATGCACTGGGTTAAGTAACACAGGAGAATTTGTTACATGCTCAAGCCAAACAATCCTGAGTATATAACACCTAAATTTGAACAGAAGAGGGAATGTGCTCTTATTACTACTCACATCAAGTTTCAAATTAATCACAAAACGGCAAGTGCCCTTTGAAGTCTTCAAAGGTTTACCACCTCAATCAGGCCTGAACCAGTTGAGGGAGGCATTCCCTGTGTCTCTGGCAATGGAAGTTCCTGAGAAGGCAGCTAAGTTTCCCTGTGGAGACCACCTCTTACTGTCACAGAGAGAGCAGGTTGCCGACTTGCAAAAAAAAAAAAAAAAAAAA
>JAAGKR010009731.1:0-25537 GCA_011419295.1 Clarias macrocephalus
GTCCAGCTTCAACCAGAGCTGAAGAGTTTGCCCCCTTTTTTTCACTCGGTCTTTCTTTTGATTTGGACGACTCAAGCACACACTAATGCACTAATCCTGGGCTGTGTATGTGTGTGTGTATGTGTGTGTTTGAGAAGCAAGAGGTCGACCCCCTCAATAGATCAGACACTAGCATGTGAGTGTGTGCAGGGTTTGTTGGTGCGCCTTCAGAGCACTGGGATTGTGTAATAGGTTAATTCGTTGCATATGCCTGCAGTGGTGAAGAGGTAAAGGTGATGCGGGTTGTGTTTGGGTATACGAGGGAATTAACTACCTAATTACACAACATTCTTAACTGCCTTAACACACTTGACCCGGGTTGTGCCTTTGGCTGCTGTTCCTGACTGCATTTGTACAATAAAAAAAAGAAAAAAGTACTTGGTAATGGCCAGAATCATCTGAATGAACGACTCCGCATCGAAATCCCAATTATTTTAGCAAATCACAATTCTTCAGCTAACCCAGATTTAGGGATTTTTCTTTTTCATTGCATTTTAATGAATTGTGAGCATTATGCACTTAATGGCTGTAATTGTTTTAAAATGAATAAACATCAAATTAAATTAAATATTCAAAATAAGATTCTGAACGTAAAACCTACTAATCAAAAATGTGTCAGTCCACTTTCAATGGATTCATTATAACCTGATATTTAAAAAAAATATCTATCAAATTTGTCTAAAAGTGTAGTTCCAAATTCCACAGATTTTGAGGTAATTTTGCAGCAATAAAAATAATTACCATTAACATATAACAATAACCTTTTTAACTTGTTAATTCGTATATATTCACAATTTATGTGTAACATAAAGGGACCACTTCATTATAAAAACACTTGTTTGCCCCTTAATCTGGGACAATCTGGTACCCAACAGGTGGACTTTGTAGGGGTACAGTTACTATAGTTAAGTTACTGCTAGTATCTTTGCTGCTGCTGTACATCACCAGTGTCAGTCCTTCTGCTTGGTACTCTACATGAATAGAAACCAGCATAAAATTATCTAGAATTATTGGAGTATAATCCCAGATTGAATCAGTGTGAGTGAATGTGGTGCAGGGTGCCAGTGAATCAGGTGTTAGAGAAAAATTATAAAAGCAGAGTGGTATAATCATAACAGCACATCTGGAAGTGTTTTATTGCTTTTTTTCATGACAGGCTTCCAGGAATTTTTAATTTTTATTAAACTTAGTAAAGAACGATTTATATTAAACTGTAACTTTAATATTGAGGAAATTCCAAGTTCCTGAGGTATCTCTTTAGTTATGAAAATTTAAGCCTACATTGTAGCATCTCAAGCCTCTATTCTTTACTCTTTCATAAATTTGATGGCAAAAAAAATAAAAATAAATAACTGCTCTGCTCTGAAGACTGGTTCATGGTAGTAAATGAGTCCATATATAAATAATATAAGCATCTACTTATGAAACTCTTCACCGTATGTGCTGTTATAGGTAAGAATAATATATTTTTAAAATGAATAAAATTATTTTTATTTAAATGAGATTATCATGATTAATTCGTTAATGCCTGAAGCCTGCACTGCTGTCAGACCTGTGCTCTTATATACTCATATAAATCAACACTCCTGACCAATCAGATTAAAGAATTCAACAGGTGTTTGGTACAACTGTAAATAATTGTAACTGCACAGCCATTATTATAACCATAATAACTTACTGAACAGTTAGAAAAGGATGAAACAGTACTTTAATGTGGCTAAGATACGTTTTCACAGACTTTACAACTTGAGAATCTTTTGGGGATGTTAACTGTGTTCTATGTGTATATTGGGTGTATTTATCAAACCGTGGGTGAATCTGTCAACAATTCACACCACATGCATTGCGCATCTTCTTTGGCCATTTTGATTCACCACCCTCTTTAACTTAAGCAGATACTGTACTCTACATGAGTCTGTAGACGGAGATGGGGACAATAGCAGGGAGTTGAGTGGGAGCCAGGCTCTGGAGGTGGGCAGCAGCAGTGGCGCCAGTCTCCCACAAAGCAGGGCCTTAGCCTGGCACAAACTGCTCTCCATCCAGTCAGAGAGGGGATGATGGGAAAAGAAAGAAGATCAGAAGAAGAGACGGAGGCCTGTGCATCAGACTCGCTGCCCATTGAAGCTCAGACTAAGCAGCTTCTTCCAGCTCTAGCACACAGTGAAAAATAAGAGAGGGGGGCAAAAAGAAAGAGCAAAGAATGACATTGAAAGACAGATTATTGTTAAGCGTGAGGGACCAAAACTAGGAGCATTTGCCCACCACAGTCTAAGCAGCCTGCTCCAGTTCCCACAGGAGGGAGCAAGGGATAAGTGGGGGTGTAGGGGTAGAGAGAGAGAGAGACAGAGAAGAGGGCCTGCACAGACGGCAGTAGCCCCAGCCAGCAGGAGCAGGGCATCTGTCTTCCCCCTAAGCAACGGCTAGAGGCCTTCCCTCTCCTCGCTCTGTCCTCCGGAGCTGGAGAAGCGTCTCTGTGTGTGTCTCTCTTGGCTCCGACATGCTGCTACGCCGAGAGAGAGAGAGAGAGATCTGGGACACGCTCACAGTGGAACCAAAGAGCAGGCTGCAGGGGAAAATGAGGATTTCCCAACCACATCTACATATTTACTTAAAACAGCTCCACTGCACCAGTCTTGATTTCTTCATTCAGGTGTATAGGGAACTGGATCGAACAAACTGAGCACCAGACTAGAATGTGAAACACTGATAGGATGTTTTCACACTTGCTCTTATTTCCACGCCTGAGCCTATATGCACGGAGAGGGACGGATCTCAAGTCCATGTGAAAACACCGCTCTGTGGTTCGCTTCGAGTGACCTCAGGTGCAGACTGTACTCTGAATGCAAACATATGATGTAAATTTAGTCAAACTTGTCACATGGAGCATCCCTCATGATGGTCTGCAGAGGAGAGCAAATGTATTAACAGCACACCCTGAAGTGTTTTATTCCGTACTCATGGAATATAGTAGACTTTTTTTAGTGGATTATTAGTAACTCTTTACTTTTCAGAGCTGTAGTTATTTTTTTTTTAATCTTTATTATCAGTTTTAAAATTATGTGTTTTTTCCCATTTATGATCACATATTATGTGATGGAATGTCCACAGGAAATTGAATTTATACAGTAGCTACTATGATCAATGCTAGCCTGGCCTGGTTACAAACTCTGAAATAAACTCTAGAAAGAAACTTAATGTGTTAATATAACGTTTAAATTAATAATGTTAAATATTCACCATGTAAATTCTTGATCGGATTGTTTCTCTCATGTTAAATATATTCTTTCTGCATGTTTTCCCCATGTGAGGGTAACATTAGGTGGCATGACGAGTTTCAAGGAAGCAAACTTTTGCTCCCGTTCCCAATCGGCAAACTCCATAAGAACACCTCTCTCCCACTCTCTGATTACTTTGGATTTTCATCCACTCTGGTTTTGGCTGAGTAAGAAGCACTGGTTGGTTCACTACTTCACATCTAACCAATCATAGATGAGGCTGAACTCTATCTCTAAATCATGGGCAAGGATTACTGAGAAGTCGTGAAGTCTAACCTCAAATAATACTAATACTACTTTCACTTCTTCTGTCATAGTTCTGCCAGATTCGATGCTTCACAGCCAGCAGAACCACTTTGCACATGTGAACAAAAAAGTTCTATTTTGTTTAAATGTTTTGTGCATGTAAACACATCTTATCAGATCAACATCCATACAGTTAAGTTGAAATCTCTAATTGTAATGCTTTCATTCGGTCCATGTAAAAGTACTTGTTTTTTTCCCAAGATTTTTATTGTCATATATACCAATGTATAATGAAATTCTTATTTTTGTCTTAGCCTCTCGAGAACTAATAAAAATTAAAATAAGTAAGAGATAAATATAAATAAGAAAGAGACTATAACTGTAAATTTACTGTGTCAAGAAACCGTAATACAGTTTAACAACCATTTCCTAGTACACTGTGGTACAAGTAAACAATAAAAATGACAAAGTGAAGGTAAAGTGGTGTAATGTATAATATGTAAAGTGTCGCAGTTTCCTAATCCAGGTAACATAGAGTTGTGCAAGATAGTACATTTGAGTAGGAGTATCCTTAACTTTTCCTACATTTTATTTAAGTCCTGCAATGCCCATACCATCAGGTAAGACCAAAATCCTTTGGTGGGATAACCTGGTCATTCAATACATTCAGATCGTTAGCTGACTGTGTATCACTATGCTGATGGCAGTCTGCTTTATGTGGCGGGGTCCTCTTTTTAGATGTCTTTTAGATATTAATCCCTGAATGTCACAAAACCTTTGACACATTCAATTCAGTTCAGTTCAATTCAATTTTAATTTTGGGATTGGGTCTACAGTATATACATTAGAATTTTATATTACAATTAGCGACACCACCATGGCAAGGTGATTTGAATAACATTTATTATCAATTATATAGCAGTAAACTGGTGAGAGGATCATTTGCACCCAAGGCTCATTTATGTCTGTGAGGACCAGTCAGGTCAAATCAGGTCAATCAAACTAGCCCATCAGGTCCAATCTCACAGAAAAGTCAAAGTATCACAAACTGCTGGGAAAAGTCAGTGCTCTTCATGATAGAATGGCACCAGACCACCCAGTGCACCATAGCCCACCATGCGCAAAGGCCCAGCAGGCAAAGAGCCCAAGGCTACCAATCTGCCCTCTAAATTCCCCTGATTCCAATCCAGTTGAGCACCTATGGCATGTGCAAGACAAACAAGTCCAATCCATGGAGGGTCCCAGACACTCTTGCACACCCCTACTGGTTTTGTAGAGGCATGCTCCAAGAGCCCAGAGCCACCCAGGCAGCACAAGGGGAACCTACACAATATAGGGCTTAATGTTTTGGCTTGTAATGTTATGGCTGATCAGCATTGTATTTGTTCTTCAAGGCATAATTTTGCAAGTCCACAAGATGCATTCTTATATATTAACTGTGAAAAATGTAACGTTACTAGAGTAATGAAACCACATGGCACATATGCTGAGACCAAGCGATACATTTTGTAACGATACATCTAATTCCCATTCCTAGTGTTTTTGCTGCAGGCCAAAAAAGTTGATGTTTTAAATGATAAATTTAAATGTAGCTTTTGGTTTGGCTTTTGATTAGAACTGACATATTATTTTGTGCAAGCAGCATTCCACTCATAGAGTATAGCAGCACTGGGACATTTAGCTACATGTGTCACTTCACGTCACAGGTGTTATAATAATCATTAATTACACTGTAATTGACTTGCTTCACGCTAGTTCTGCCAGTTGCAAATGCATCTGTGATGGCAGAGCCAAATAGCTGGTTAAATAAAGAAACAAATCATAATCTGTTGATGATGTTGAATGGTGTTTGTGAAACAGTTGTATAAAAGCAATGTCGCGCTCGAGGGTGTGGCTGCTGTGCTGGATATCAGCATGGCTGTGATATCTCTGGCATTCAGGCTAAAAGATGAATAATGAATAATATTTATTATCTCACAATTTATTAACAGATGTGAATATATTTTCACCATTGATCTGCTGTTTGGAAGGATAGATTATTTATTTATTTGTTTGTTTGTTTGTTTGTTTGTTTGTTTGTTTGTTTGAGAAAACAAACATTGTAATGAAACCGGTTAGAAGTTAGAACTGAGTATGGGCCGGAGTGATAAAAAGCCCTTAGGAATTGGGTTAGCAGGTGGAATTTACAATTTTCAGAACTGGTGAAAACTCGTGTCCCTTTACATCGACCCGATCATTCTGGGTATGAAGTTGTGTTTACACTGTCTCTTGTGCAAGACTTGTTATACTGTAATTAGGGTTGCACTGAATGTTTTCACCCCAGATAGCAAAAATAGCACATTCACTGTTTGGCTGAATGAGGAAGGACGCTAATGAGGGAATGATGCAGAATATTTGGTCTGATTACTCCTCGCTCTTCAGTTACAACAACACTACAGACAAGTAAACACAGTGAACATAGAAAGTGCATTGCTTCCGTAACACTTTTGTTGTTGTTGTTGTTGTTGTTGTTGCAGAAGGTTTTGTTTAAAAGAGCTGTGCAATTTAATTTATTATACAATTGAATTGCTCTTTTATTGGTCGATTAAAGAAATTGAATTAATTAATTGATTGAATTTTGATTCACGCTTTTTGTTTATTACTTAGGGAAACTTACAAGCGTTATCTGTTCTAAATTTGATGAATTCTTTTCAAAAATATACTACAGCTTTTTTTTTTTTTTTTTTGGATTTTTCCCCAAAAAAGTTGAAGTGAAGTTCAAATTTCGAATATTAGAACTCATCAGAAAGCTTTACAATGTAAGTTCTCCTCCATGTTCTGTCCATGTTGCAGACTGGACGGTGCAGAGTCATGTGACTACACATGCGGTACCTGGCCACACTAGTGGGAATAGTATTAACAGAATGAATGAAAGAAAATAACAGTTGACAAGGGCAAGATTGTCTGTCTTTGATTTAAAATTGCCCAGCCCTAATTTAAACTATTCATTCTGCACTATGTCAAAACCACTAAGTGTGTGATATTGATCATGTGTACTGCTTTGTATAAAAAGTCTACTTGTCCTGACCTACTGTTCAGGTGACCCTCTCATGGATTTGAACTCAAATAGATCATAAGGTTTCATCATTATTTCTAAAAGCGGACCAAATCCTGAGAAACCTTGAAATGCCTGTGAATGTTTCATGGATTCCATTTTTTTACTCATGTTGTTGTTGATGTGATCATTTGTACTAAAACATTTGGGTTAAATTGAAAAAGATTGCCAGACATCTGGACCCCTCGGCAGTGTAACATGATGAGGATCGTGTATCAGCAAGATGCTATAAATCATCTGTGTAGCTTTCATCTCTAATTACACAGAGGATGGAATTGATTTTAACTGATAACCGTTAATCAAAGCATCAGCGTGATCATTAATTAATGACGAGCCCTTAGTTACTAGCGCTTAGTTACCTAATAGATTTATTCCTTTAGGAGAACAAATATTAGTGCTGTTGATGCTCGTGAAAAAAAAAAAAAAGAATCCATTCTAAATTGATCGTGTAAAAATAAAACCTTGGAGAGCAGCCAAAGTGGTGAGAATGATGCCGTTTGCTTAGTTTTAATGTTACTCCAGTGAACTTCATAGACACATCCGTGCAGCAAATCAACCTGTGTAAGGTTGTGTGTGTAGCAGGTTTGTGCTGTGTGTGCCGAGTGCTAATGCAGGTTGTTGTTGTTGTTGTTGTTGTTGTGTGCAGATTGCAGCAGCTGGACCAGTACTGCCAGTCCAGCGCTCAGCAGATGATGGAGCTGCTCAACAGACAGGACCAGCTCGTGCACGAGAGGCAGCTTCTCACGGAGGAGATGCACAACCTGCGCGTACAGGTGAGGCCTCGACTCGCTGCCACTCAGAAACGAGCCGAGTTTGTAGCGTGACCAGCCATGGCGCGGTCTGTAGCACAAACAAGGGTTGCCAGTATCACATGAGTGATGACATCAGAGTCATTGTTTGTTACTCGAACCTGCTCCATATCGTCACGGTGCGTTTTCATTTCTGTTGCTCTGGATTTTACCGCGTGCGAGAGCGGAAATGATGAAAGTCGTCCGCAAGTTTGCGATCACAAATGGCATCGCTTAAATTCCAACTGCGCTGATAGCACATTTAGTCTACTTCTATGTCAGCTGAAAGAGAGAGAGAGAAAGAGCGAGCAAGCACAAGTAGCACAGCAGCTGGTAGCCATGGCTGCACATCACGCAAGACTAGGCGTCCACAGATGCTCATCCAGATTGCTGCTAGAGGCGCGTCAGCAACAGACAGTGACTATCCGCGTGCTGACATCTGTAGGAGATTATGGCAAACAGAGCGCCACTCTGCAAAGCGCCGTCGCTCGCAGCTCTGTTAATACTGCCATGCTGTTGTTTTGTTAGGAGAGAGGTGAGAGTTAACAGCTCGCTCTCTCCCTCAGAGAAACCGAATCAACACGCGGCTCTGCGCGGCCTCGTGCGAAAACTTCACAGCGTTCAGCAGAACAACCAGCACAAGTTTCGAGCCCGTGCTTTAGACACGACCAGAGCATGTGCTGAAGTTCAGGGATTAACATTTGCTTATTTCCCCTCAGCTTCATGACTTTTCTTTTTTTCTTTCTTTCTTTCGCCTTTCTATATCCTTCACCTCCATTGTATTCCTTCTTTCTGTCTTTTCCCGTTTGTTTCCTTTTACTTTCTTAACTTTTTCCTTTCCCTTTCGTTCCTTCCTTTCATTTTTCTATCCTTTCTTTTACATACCTGCATTCTCCTCCTCTTTTCTTTCCTTTCCCTCCTTTATTCCCTCCTTTTCCTTCCATCTCCCATTGCCCTTTATTATCTTCACTTTCTAGTTCCTTCTTCTGTCTGTCAGCTCTCTTATTTCTCCATTTTCTTCCTTTTCCTTTATTCATCACCTCCCAATTACCTTCATTGTTTTCTTTCTTCCTTTCTTCTCCTCATGTCATTCTTTCCATTAATACATTTATCTATTCTCTCTCTTTAGCATTTCCCTTTTTCCTTCCATTGTCCTTTTTTTCTTTGATTTTTTTCCTTTGTTTTCTCTTTTTCTCCTTTTGTCCAAGCTACTGTCATGCTTTTCTTTCATTTTACTTCGGTTTCTTCTGGTTTTTTTTTCCTACATTCACTTCCTCCCCCCCCATACCTTCTTTCCTACATTCTGTCTCCCTTTATTCTTTCTTTCCTACATTTCTTTGTCTTTATTTTTTCATGCCTTCTTGCTGCAAATCCATATTTCTATCTCCAACACTGAGTGATCGAGTGATTTACAGTAATAGTGATTGAGTGAGTAATTATGAGTGATTAATAATGAGTGTGAGTGAGTGATGATGCAATAACGTGAGATTATGTTTGCAGGTGAGATATGGTTAGTGTGATGTCCCAGGAACAGGCGTGTGAGTGTGTATAGAGTTTTTATGCTGCTGTCATTAGAACCAGAAGATGAACTGAAAATAATTTAGAGGGTCACAGTGAGGTCAGGTGTCTCGAACAGCTTTTCTCCAGCAGCTTCATTCGTGTCTCCGCCTGTTTTTCCACATGACCGTCCGTGATTCCCGCCGACACGTTAATGCAAATGTTTTCCTCTTTCCTTATGTAATTAAGTTTGCTTTTCATCCTCTCCTCACACTTTCCTTTTCCTTACTTACGAATATTATATGAAGTTATACAGTTATATGAAGGCTTCTCCTCTGTGATCAGTAACACACAGAACTGAGACACCTTGTAACTCACCAGACAAACATGAAACACCGTCCCTCCTGACCTTATCTACTCACTACGGAGAAGTCTGATTAGATGGACGTATACTGTACCTCGACCACCGTTTCAGCATTTCATTTTTTCCAAAACACACCGCAGACGATGGATAGGTTGTGGTTGTAGGAATGGAGGACACGCCCAGTTGCGTAATCAGAATTCGACAATGTCAAGGTTGTGTTTCTCAGCTTACAAGATCCTCAAACTTACATTACAACCAGGAATTCTTTACTGAACAGCAATTGAGAAATTACCTGAATATTTTTGTTTCGTTTTATTTTTAAAGGTTCTCTGTCCAAGTGCTTTGTGTAGCAGACGTGGGAATGACACTGACAGCAAATGCGTTTTCTGTGAGCGCTACTGAACTCTGCGTACACTTGTGTTTCCTTCCTCAGTTCCCAGCAGAGAGGAGAGAAGCTATCGGAACAGCGTGAGGACGGCTATTTCCTTCTCTCTCGACGGAGTTAATCCGATCACGCCGACAGAGCGGCATCACCGCGGCTTTACTCAGAAACCATGAGGGATTTTGCTACAAGTAAGAAGTGGGTGAGTGGGTGCGAGTTTGTGCGTGTGATGGCTGCAGGGGGTCGTGTGACATCACAGTCCATACTGCACACACAGCAGCAGTGCTGGCTCTCAGGCACTAACACTCTCTCTCTCTCACACACACACACACACACCGTCCCCTTCTCTTGCTCTCTCACACACACACACACCCTGTATACACATGGTTTTGGTAAAGTATGTTCATGATCACTGCTCAGGACTCCTTAGTGCATTAAATGTATTTTAAATACAGAATTTTCTTCTTTTTTTTTTTTAAGATTAAGATGGAAACAACTAATTTATTTGCCGTTTTTACACTTTTTGATGTGTTTGTACATGTCTGGAACTTTGTTTTGTAAACAAGCTTTGTTAATAAATGATGAAATCTGACTCAAGTGGATATGAATTATACATCCGGACACAAGGATCCCTCAGGCCGCGTCCACGCCCGAGTCGAGAGGAGAGGAAGCTGGGAAGGAAGCAAGAGAGGCATACTGAGCGCAGATTGACATAGTGTTTTATTTAAGCAGTCTGTAAGAAGGAAAATAATGTGCATCCCTATCATATACATTTACATGTAAAAATACTAAGGATGTTCATTGTACAAAAAAGGTTTTCTCGTAGATCAGCATTTTCACATCCTTATGGGCCATATAGTCATGAAATAAGCATTCTCTTTTAGTTCATTAAATATCACAACCAGTAATACAGTTGTTCTTTCGTTTGCATTGTTTTCTTTTTCCTTTTTAAGTATTATTTTGGATCAAGTCCCTTCTGCATAAAAAACCAAACCAAAAAAAAATAAAAAAATCTTAACCATGTGTCTAGATCTTCACATGGATCTAATGACAGAGCTAGCAAGGGCAAGAAGTGTCACAAACTCTAAAGCTACATGGCCGTAAAATCAATTACAACTCGTTTTATTTATTTATTCATTTATTTATTTATTTGCTCTTTTTTTTCAGTTTTTCTCTTTTCTGTTTTTAAATAAATACTTTACAATTCATGCTTGTTCATAGTACACTACCAGGAGCAAGAGAACAAGAAATTATGTTGTAGACGATACAAACAGTAGCAGCAAAGTGTGTACGTTGAGGTGTAAAAGATTTCTTCGAGACCCTGCAGTAAGTAAGGATGGAACCCATCAGCTCATACGGCCGGCACTGTGCGGCTCCGTCCCTCGCGCTAACCTCACCCCTACTCCGTCTTTCCTCTTACCGGGAGAGAGGGAGCAGGCAGCTGTACCTGCGCTGGAGGTTCGGTCCGGCACCAACAGGCAGCGCGCCGATCAAAGACCACGAGACGTTTTCTACCGGGTTTCTGTGTTTAAGCACGGCTCCTTGCATTTCTGATCATCGCCAAGTTGAGCGTTGACAGTAACTCTTGAGGTGGTGTCACCAGTCAGGTCTGACTTTTCCCAGAAAGCTCCAGGAGACGCTCAGGAGGTGGAGGAGGGACAACTGGAAAAGTCAGCCTGTCTAAATGTTACCAAAGCAAAAACTCCTGGCAGTGTCTCACCACATTCACAGCATAATGCTTTACAAAGCATTAAAAAAAAAAAAAAGTGTATGAATGGAATGTGTGCTTTCAAGTCCTTTTTTTTTTTCTTCTTCTTTCTTAAAGCAGGGACCTTTATTTAATTTTTAGCTGAACTATAGAAAAAGAGGAATGGACATGAAAGTGCCATTATACATAATTTAAAGCCAAGTTTTGTGACTATGGATTATTAAAAAGTGTATGGTGTTTTTTGACCTGCAGTGCCAAAGGCCCTTTTTCATCAGAGTGCAGTTTTAACTGGATCAACACTCAGGTCCCTTACATGCAAGGTACCAACACACACAGCGTCACACCTCTTTCTCACTCTCTCTCTCTCACTATACAGAAATAGTATCTTCACACGTGCACATTCTTAAAGACGACACAAGCCATCCAATTCAACATTGAAAACAGCTACATCATACAAAAAAAAAAGAAAAAAAAAAGCTTAATTTAGATTATTTCACACTTTAAAACGTACCTAACAAGGAAACAAAACTAAAAAAAAAAAAAAAAACACTGACATGAGACAAAAAAACATTGAACAGTTTTCAAGTTGATAAATTAAACAAAGGTAAATGTGTACAACAGCATGAGCCTACCGTTCGCCTCGCACTAGGTAGTTTCATCGGTGAACAGAAAGGAAAACTAAACAGAATGTTGGAAGACAGAAGCTCTTGTGATTTGCAGTAGTACAGTCCTGTCAGCTTCTCATCGATGCGAGTTTATCATCACAGTAGACCGAGAGCCGGAAGGCTTCCTCAACATTAACTGCAACCAGGAAGAAACAAGGCAACTATAGAGTCCGCGTTCGTCATCAGTGCAGCCGGGTCGTTTATTTGCATTTTTCATTTCTATGGACTTTCTTTATCCTTCAAAGAACCGTGACATCCCTATACCCAGTCTGTCAAATCTCTGAGACACACAGTGCTTGAACTCGCACGCGTTTAGTGTAAACCTGCATCGACCTGCATGTCCTAGTCTTCTAATACAGTGGAGTGACGGTCAAGTCCATCACAGCGACTTCCTCTTTCTCATAACGAACACGTCCTATCCCCTACACCATCATTCTCATCATCAAAACCAAATTCACTTCTCTCTACACCGACAACACTGCTGGGCTTCTTTATCCTGGTCAGGGTTGCATGTGTGCGCGCACACACACACATTTACACCTAGGGGTGATTTAAAGTTGTTGATACACATGCTCAGTGCTCAGAGGGACACAGGGAGATCGTGATGCAGATGAACCCTGGACTCTGGCGCTGTGACTGCTGCACTTCGTGTTACATACAGTGTATATATATATATTACTGCACCCGATCCATCTGTTAAAGTTCCAAAACGGAAACTTATCATGCGCGCAGAATGACGCGTCAGGGGTGCAAGCTAAACGTAAAGACTAACCAGAAAACGAATACCACTCCCAACTTTTTTGAAATATAAAGACAGACAGACGAACACTATTAAGGATCCAGGAATGTACCATACGTTTTAAAGACAAAACGCTCAGTAAAGACGCAAAAAACACTTAGATTTGGTCTGACCAACTCGGGTTCTTCCGACGTCCGTCATCGGCGACGCATTTCATCCGCAGCATTACTCACGCGCACTGACATCGGAACCGCTCACACATCACACCACGCTGTACATAAAGCTCATAACTGCTGCTCAGAACTCCACCACCTCGTGCTCAGTCCGTCACGCACACTGCGGTAGGAATATGAGCATGAAGTAGCTATAAGATTCGATCTATATGTGGCTTAGCATGAAGCACTAACGCTCTAATAAGATTCCTGGTACAGTATACATCTGCTTATTAAAAAAAACAACAACAAAAAAAACAAAACATCAGTGACCGATGAGAGCTAAGCGCTGGAATGAGCAGTGTACTGGCTGCGATGTAAGCACAAGCTAGGAGCCTACATGTCGCGTTATTTATGATCCGGAGCACTTTTGTGGTCGCTGCTGAGAGAATCTGGTTATGAAGCAGTTCCCCCCAAAACATCTGGAGATATGAATAGGCTTCTGCGTGTGCTGTCCTTCTATAGCAACTAAAACAAAGCAAAAACCAAACCTGTGCGTTGCTTGATTTACATTCTAAAGCCATTTTAGTCCGGTATAGAAGTGCAGAGAGCACTCGTTATAGCAGGTAGGACGAATCAGAATCAAACAAACAGAAATACAAGCGCTTTCTTTATCTACTGTACATTCTCTAATGTGATACAAGACTAGTCAGGTGATGTGAGCTTCACTGAGTCACTCTACAGCAAACTGCATTAATCTCACAATATGCTTGTACTTCATTTAGTGGAAGAGAACTCCTGTGGTCAAGCTCCCATAAATTACAATTCACTCAGTCAGTCACGTGACCGTCAGACAGGAATGGGAATGACTTGTATAAGGGGGATAAAAAAAAGGGAAAAAATCATATTTTTTTAATATATATAAGCGAGTGACACCATACAGATTGGATCAGATTGTTCTGACAACTTGAGGCTTTTCTGACCCAAATAGATAAGCGTACCGAAAGTATCAGGAGGTACAGTGCTGTATGGCTCAGATTCACAGAACTATTCAGCTCATAACATCCAAAACATAAAGAACACCAACATCCCCCTTACCTCCCCCTCAACTCCTCCCACAAGCCTTCCCCATCCACCATCCTGTTTCTTCTCTCAACCCGTTTGCTGAGTAAGTAAAAGAAAGAAAAGTACTGCAGTGCCACAGTGAGACAGAACGGCTAGCTGAGGAACACCACGGAACCTGACACTCATTCCTGCCATACCCACAGACAGGGTGTGTGTGTGTGTGTGTGTGTGTGTGTGTGTGTGTGTGTGTGTGTGTGTGTGTGTGTGTGTGTGTGTTTTGCAGTGCTGTTTGCGTGCTAGTGAAGTGATGCGAGTGGCCTTGTGTGGATAAGTGAGGAATATTAGTGAAGCGTGTTGACTGAACTCGGCACCTGTGCAGCCTGAGTATACCGTTATGGCAGTTTTGGAGACCACAAAAAAAAAAAAGGAAAGAAAAAAAAAAAAGGAGGCATTCGGTTGTACTTCATATCAGACATCACACAACACGCAGCACTTATACATTGTTAATGCTCACGTCAATCTCGAGCCACACAGGAATGGACCAAGACAGAAAGGTGCTCTGCAGCTTCAGTGCGTTTTTTTGCGCCCAGTGAAGGAGTCATGTGAAGATATTTAATGCAGAAAAAATATATATATCTCACACACACACGCGCGACAGAAACTAAACACACAAAAGTAAACAAAACAACACAGTTCTTCTCCCCAGCAGCCTGGGGCGTTTAGGCGGACTGGACTTCAGCTCAGCCCGACGTGCAAAATTCCCATTACCATTAAAAGCCAAGCGTGTCCTGGAGCTCTTGGCCTGCGTACAGCGTGATGAAAAGAGTCCCAGTGGAGAAGGGGAGCTTCGTTTGGGCTGAGTCTGACTGGGTAAAAGCTGAAGGACTAGTCTGTTCCAGTGGTAAGCGTGATGATGAGGCAGTGCTGGCTGTGTGGGACTCACTCTCTCCCACTGGCCGAGTAGGAGAACTGAGGGAAATGCGGCCGCCGCTCGTTATCCATGCAGTCCATCCCGTCTTCATCAACTGCAAGCACGCACACGCGCACACACACACACACACACACGACAGAGCTGATAATGAGTCTGTAGTGCAATAAACATTGTATATAGCCATATGCTCTCTTTCTTGTAATCCGTATATAACTTTCTCCAGGATGCCGTCACTTTTCTCGTCAACAGACACCTTAACAGAATCAAGTGCTAATAAATGTGACAGCCACATATTTATAAGGGATTGTTTAAACGTAAACGCCGCACAGAACAGGTAAACAGTCTGAGTCTCGCCGGCAGGGAGGCAGCCAACATTCTCCTTGGCAGAGAACTTGAGCAAAACTGTCAACGTTGGGCGCTGAACCTTTTTCGCGTTCAAGTCACTTCCTTAATTGTTCAATGAAAATGTTTTTCCAAAAAAATATATACAGTATATACCTTGTGGAAAAAGAATTCAATGTATTTTTAAGACTTTTACCAGACTGTTTTTTTTTCTTTTTCTTTTAACCGTGCAAACTTTCTATTTTCAGGTTTCTTAACAGTTTTAAAGGGCAGTAAGTGCTATCATAAAAAGCTAAAACATTAGTGTTACATAAGCATGCAGAAAATAAGGGAATATGTAGTAAAAAAAAAAAAAAAAAAAACAGATTTAGATCTTAGTCTCCTGGCACTTACAGAATATCAATACTCTAATAACAGTTTCCAGACCCACATGAGAGCCTGATGCACATGGCACCATCATGCCTGAACACAGAAACTAAATTCTAGAAGCCTGAAATTACTGACACAGAGACACAGAGATAAGAACCATCCAATACATTATTAAAACCTGGGAGACGGTGCTGAACCATCAACTGCATAGAGGACATTTTTTTTTTAGAAATAATGTACATTATAGAGGTCACTTGAACGCATGATGGAGTTGTATTGTTAAAAATATTATAGACAGTAAAAATCACAGCAATCAAAGATAATAGCGATCAAATGAATAACCACACTCATACGGTACTGTGCCAAAGTCTTGAGACACCATTCATTTCTTTAGATTTGGCTTCCAGAGAGCCAGACATTCTTGTATTTTTAATGTAGTCTTGAGGAACAGTGTTCCAGGCTTCCTGAAGGACTTTTTGTCTCTCATGTTCAGTCCTGTCCCTGCAGTTTCTGAGGAATGTTTTTTGTCTGTTAAGCCACACAGTGACCTATTAATCATTCAAGCATAACAAAAAAAAAAAAACATCTAATCAAACAAGTGCAGATGATGACAGATGATCAGGCCGGTGGTTAGTATACTGGTAATGATGAATGCTGAGTGGCTGGAACAGACGAGAGGGGAAAGGAGTTTTGCGTAGTGTTGTACGTCACCAAAACAATGCGATTTTTTGTTTGCTTGTTTTAATCTCTACAATGATTGTTTTGGGCAGTTTAACAGATATTAAGTTTTAAAAAAATGACTTTTTGTACACAGCAGTTAAGTGGGTCAACATTACATCATATGTACGTATTTTTAAACAGGAAACTAAGAACAGCAGAATTAATCACCCTCTCGCTCATCGTCTATCCCGCTTTATCCTGTATTCAGGGTTGTGGGGGGCCTGGAGCCGAGCCAAGGAGACTAAGGGCACGAGGCGGGGTACACCCTGGACAGGGTGCCAATCCAACGCAGGGCGCAAACACATACATACACACACTCACTCACACACACACTACGGGCGATTTGCGAACGTCAGTTAGTCTAATCTGCAGGTCTTTGGACTGTGGGAGGAAACCGGAGTACACGGAGGAAACCCACCAAGCACGGGGAGAACATGCAAACTCCATGCACACAGAGATGGGAATCGAACCCACACCCTGGAGATGCAAGGCAACTATCCACTGGAGGTGCTACCCATTATACCACCGTGCCGCCTACAGCAGAATCTCAAATACTTAACATTAAAAACATTTACGTTTTTCCCCCAGATTTTCAATTTGGACTCCACTTACATCCCTTTGGCATCACGTGTAAGTTGCGTGTGGGCAGAAACAGCCATGCTGGGGTGTGTATTCATGTGCTAGAGAAGGATAACAATAGACACGGCAGCACACTTACATTTTTCAGGGGGAGTTATTGTAATCGTCTGTGCCGTGAACTCCTCATCAAAATATCTGGTATCCGTCTCTGATGACACCTGAGGCTTGAAGGGAGGTATCAGCTGAGGAAGGAAGTGTGAGAAAAAGTGGTGAAAAAAAAACAAAACAGAAAACAGAAAAAACACACACGAGCACCTGTTTGTGCAGGTGTAACACTGCGTGGTGTGCGGTAGCTGCAGGGCCCAATCTTACACCTCAGAGTTTTACACAGCACCTCCTCTACGCTCGTTGTATTCGCTCTGGCTTCGGGGGATATTTGTGTCTCTGAACAGACAGCGTATCTGACTAATCTAGCGCTATTAACTATTAATAAATAACCCTTGTAGTAATCACATAAATGCTAAGTTCAATGAAACATCAGCTGACTTTTACCTTTTTATCATAAACATCTTGCCAGTCGATTGCAGCAAAGAAACTGTGTCGCATTATTTCTTTAGCATCGTCTGGACCTCCGCCGAGTCTGAGGATGAAAAGTGAAAAACTTTGAAATTATAAAAGGCATCCCTATTCATCAAAAAACTGAATACATGTATGTACTACTGTTTAAATAAATAAATAATAAAAAAAAATATATATAATAAAAGCCCTCCTGTCTCAAACACCACCATGTTTCTTTAGCAACACAAGGTTAGTGATACAAATAAAGCTATATCTTATCTTTATAATTTGGATTTAATTTTGTGGAGACAAGCAGAAAAATAGTGTTTAATGTAAAATATTATAAAACTATTGGATCATTAGAACATGGATATGACATTTGAACTCTTTGGTAAAAAAAAAAAAAATTGTATTAGTGTGAATTAACTTTCTGCATAAATTTTTATGCAATTTCATCAGCTATAACAACAAATCCTTAAATCATTGATATACTGAAAACATACACTACAGCAGTCCATCACTTATGTGATATTAAACAAAGTTTTACAAACTTTTTCTACAAACTCTGATTTTCAATGTGATGTGTCCGAATCAGAGCTCTACTAACTATACAAAGAACATCTCTGAATATACTCAGCACTGGACTTCCCTATGTATTACATTTACTTTTTCTTCCCAGGGTTTGGTTGAATTTTGCATGGAATTGTATATATTTATGTTTCTGTATTTATTGTCGAATGTTTTTATTTACTGGGATAATTCATTTAGTGTATTTATTATATTTTGTAGTTATTATTGTAAAATACTCTTTGCAAGTCACAACTTTCTAATTAAACACAAAACATTGCACTTTTGTCACATTATGTAAAAGGCTTTTAAATAACATAAATAAGCATAAACTGTGGAGAAGTTATTCAGGTGGTTCCAAGAGTTTTTTTTTTTTTTTTTAAACCTCCTTACTTCACACATGGATTTTCAGAAGACATCTATTATATAAATGTAATAGAGACATTCATGTGAACAATGTCGAGTGACCTTTGAAGTTGAGTGACCTGACCTTCGATAATTTATGGATAGTTTGTCACAAATAGATGCATCTGTCTCAACACACAATCGTTCACTAACACCACATTACAGGAACACCAGCTGGGGGTTACTGCCGCATCCCCAGTACAGTCCTGACCAGGGTTTCAGACCTTGATGGTATATCCAAGCACTAGTGAAACTCAGGAATAAGTGTGATACTGTGTTCCTGGTTGAAGTCATCCTGGTTTGACTTGAACATGCCTTGTACAAAACCATTTTAAAGCACCAACCCAGGGTGAGTGAAATCATATTTACACAAGAATCGGACAGAGCATGAAAGTGAAAGTCTGATACACTGATGTGCATTTTTGTGCCAGAATGCTGATACTCATCCTATAGGAAGTGCATTGGTCATATTTTTAATTCCTATAAAGATTCCATTATGCAAAATCAAGTCATTCAGTGTAAGGAAAATGATCTACATTTAAATTTGAATTGAGTCAGTACCTCTTGTTAGGGTCTTTGATGAGCAGGCCTGACAGCAGAGACTTGGCATCGGCCGACAGCGTCCTGGGGAACTTGATGTCCTCCATAAGGATGAGCTCAAAAAGCTTCTCATGGTCCTGATTGTAGAAGGGCAGCCTGCCACACATCATTTCATACATCACCACACCCAAACCCCACCAGTCTACTGCCCGGCCATAGTCATTATCCTCCAGCACCTGATGAGACACACACACACACACACACACACACACACACACACACACACACACACACACACACACACACACACACACACACTTCATACTGTATGGCTCTTTTCAGAAATGAGATACATAACATTCCTGGCTTCAGCAATTTTTTAAAATAACGGATTGCTGTCTGATTTTACAGGCATTGGTCACTTCTACATTACTGTTCCTCACAGACAATTGCATTGATTGACTGCAAACAAACTAATCTAAGCAATCCTCACACAGTGTGAGAAGATAGCAAATCCCAGGAAAGCGGGAAATAACACTAGTTTTTCTTTAGCACAGTGTAGCGGTCATGAAGAATGATTTATTATTAAATCTCAGTGTCAGTGTCGGTCTAAAAACATTTACATAACATTTAAAGTTATTTTTATAGAAGATTGTTGGACGTCAGTACGTCATATTTTTAAGCCTGCCTATCTGTTCAGACTTGTGCCGTGTGATCCATCAGCGTTACTACAGTAGGTCCGACCTAAGGTTTGCCGTCATGACTTTTATGGATCAGGCTGCTCATTCAGACATGAAGCAAAGACTTTCAAAATTAGTTTGATTAATAGAAAGGAGCGCATGTCCGAAAAGGCTAATCACATTAATGAAACTCCACAAGCTGAGACATACATGCATATTGCATCGCAAGGAGTAGAATGGGGCAAAATAATTCCTGTTATTCAGTAAGCTGCTGATCAACATCATTCTTGTCTTATTCACCAACCAGAGAAAGAAAAACCTCGTTCCAACTGACCATCGATAAACACATTAGAGCCGAGTCGCAATCTGGCTGTGGATACGGCTTGTTTTACTAGGGAGATTAATTAGCAATCACAGGTGACGGATGATTCTCAGTGGGGAAACACTAAAGAAACGAAAGAAAAAAAAAGCGATGGATGAATGGGTGGACGGAGAGACGGACAGAAGTTCTGCGTAAAGGCATCAAATAACACCCCTTACTTTTCACTAACAGTAAAACAAACCACAGCAGTCTCTTCTGTGGGAATTCGTGTGCACTTTTGTTTTTCTTAGTTTTAATCTATTAACTAGTCTGCAGTATGCCATCACATTATATTACTTCACACTTATTAGCCTAGTCAATTAGTTTCTTGGCAACAAAAACAACAACATACAACTAGGCAACATACTGGAGCTTTTACTTGTCTGGTGTGCTCGCTGATGAGTTTGAGCTGTGCTCTGTACCAACCGCAGGTGTCTGCCGTATCAATTCCATCTTATTTGTATAACGTTTTTAACAAGGGTCAATGTTAGAAAGCAGCTTTACACGATCAAAACGGAAATGTGTATGAAATGCGAAAAATGTGAAAGAATCAAAATGATCAGATTGTCTCTGATGAGTAAGCCAAGGGCGACGGTGGTAAGGGAAAACTCCCTGGCTGTAGGAGGAAACCTTGAGAGGAACCAGATTCAACAGTACTGCACTGTGCACACAATCATTCACAAACCCAACTCAACTTGAACTCGGCTGGGAGTTCCCGCAGGCAGACCTGCCCTCACTCCAAGCCCATTTTAACATGTTTGGGCTATTAAAGGAGTTCCTGGGAGGCCAGTGGTTTAAACATGAAGCAGGCAGTCATCAAAGGACTAGTGAAATCCTGATAAGTGCATTAGGATTATATGGAGAAATAAATGTATTTTATACTGTCATAACTGTCCTGGTTTGACCTAAACATCGCTCATAGTTTATTTATTTAGATCTTTTAGGACCTTTCAAGTCAACCATACTGCAACAGACAGTTGAGACCGTGCTTGATGAATTATAGTTACCCATTAAACTGTCACAATATACAGTAGTACTAAAACTAAAGTGGATATACTGTATGTGTATGTAGATAAGATCGAGGCGTTTATCAACCCGTCAAACACAAACACACCCAACCATACACTTGGCGTCGTTTTAAAACGCCATTCGACCTACACTGCGTGGCTTTGGACTGTTGGAGGAAACCGGAGTTCCCCAGAGGAAACCCACAGAGCAAAGGGAGAACATGCAAACTCCACAGACACACACACACACACAGACAGACACACAGACACACAGACACACACACAGACACACACACAGACACACACACAGACACACACACACACACACACACACACACACACACACACACACACACACACACACACACACACACACACACACACACACAAGAGACGAGACTCAAACCCCCAGCCGCTAACCACCAAGCCATGCGCTCTTTACTAATCCCTAGGGGAACTTTGAGTGTTCCAGCAGCATACAGTACACAAAAGACGAGGTACAAAATACACAAGGAAGAAGACAGCTCTCCAGAGGAAGTTTCCTAAATAATGAATGTGTATTTATAAGCAGTAATCCATCTGTAACAGTGCACACTTCCTCCGTGGTTATCTTGTACTTGTGTGCATACTGTAGTTTACGTGTAATTAATTAAGTGGCACCAAAAAGGCTGTTATGTTGTAAAAAGCCATAATCAAGATTTGTATTTCTGCAAAGGCCATCATTTGGCTGTCAGAACAAACCTATTCAATGCACACACAGCTCAATAATTACCCATAATGACTGGAGAGTGGCAAGGCTTCAGAGAATCACACTGAAACACAAAACGTTCGCATGAACAACAAACTACACTTCCTACAATTCAGAAATCACCCATTGGTTGGCTGAACAAACAAACAAATAAATAAATGTGGCACTGCAGCCAGTGTGTGAACCGGAGGTCAGTCCACCCGAACCACCCGACTGCTCGGAACTCCATCGCGGGATCAAAGCTTTGCGACGGGCTCTGCAGTAGTCACTTTCTCACTAACACACCTGACACACGCCTCGCTCGGGGGGTGCGGTAGCTGGAGGAGTACGAGTGAGAGGCAGCTCTTCAGAGGGAGCGCGTCCTGATTAATATGTCTGACTAATGACAAGCCTGGCTGGCCGCGAGCCAGTTAAGCATATGCTGGGAGTCGAGTGATAACGATGTCTCCTCTCTGATCTTTAAGAGCAGGTAGAGCTGTGCGAGTTCGCACTGAGCCCCAGCGCTGGCTGCCTGATTAAGCGAGGATGACGGGCTCACGTGCAGGAGAGGAACGGGCATGTAACAAAAACACACTTCAACATTCAGACAGGGACCGCATCGAAATCAGACGCTGCACGTTTCGCCTCTCGATTCGTAATCTGGTTCAGATGTACAGTATGCAACACTAAACGACCAGATATGACCACAAATACTGTACATGTTTCAATAATTACATTTAACACAATACCATTACAGTATTAATGTACATAAATAAATAGAGCACTAACACGAGTCGCCTCCATCTGGTTTCTACATTTGATGCTTTCGGAAATGCTGTTGGGTTTCGCATGTGTCCAACATGTAACATGATAAAAATAGAACCGGCGATAGCGGCACAGACTGCACAAAGCTACTGTAGTGCCCGTTATTAATGCCATCAGATCCTTACTCATTATTACCTCCATATATACAGTTCTGGCACAAACCGCTTAAAAAAAATAATTAAGCGAGCTCTCATAGACAAGAAGCTAACTGTAAGTACAGTGTAAAGTCCACCACGGAATAATCAGAACCTACAAATCAGGACATACATGCTGTGTGTGTGTGTGTGTGTGTGTGTGTGTGTGTGTGTGTGTGTGTGTGTGTGTGTGTGTGTGTGGCTTTAAATAGTCACACTTCACAGCTCTGGCATATTTTGTGAAAGATGGGCATGTTGTTACTTTCCTTGTCCACCAAAAAAGTGCACTTGTCTCTGGGCATGTGTGAATAGAAGCTGTAAAACAGGGGTCCTCAAACTCCTTAACACATTTATTTTAAGTCAATAATTAAACTACGCATATATTAGGCGTATTATTGCAATAAGCACTGGACAGTAGTATTATACTGGATATTTACTGGCATCATAGAGCACTGCATGGCTGGATTTTTACCAATGAAAGACAGCCTTTTTTTTTTTCTTTCTTTTTTTTTTTTGATGAATTGTTTTTGGATTAATCTCGAATAATTCAGGTGACAAAAAAATTACTGGAACTGAATGAATAAACAAATAAAAATCTCCTAAAGGCAGGTTATGATTTCCGTTACTGTAAAAAAAAAATGTAAAAAAAGAAATAATAGTCACTTTTACTATACTTCACCTCACTTTGAGAACCATGCAAAAAATACGAACGTTATTCTATGTGTGTGTGTGTGTGTGTGTGGAAAAAGAGAGAGAGAGCAGGCTGTTTGTCCTGCGATCGGGTGTGAGCAGCTCGGCTGCAGGCAGGGATGCGATTAACACACACGGGGCCGGTTGGGGTCCCCCTGTTCCAGAACAGGCCCCTGCTCCCACTGCCATGTGGCACTGCTGCTGCTCCCATCACTCGCCCATGGGCAAGGCTGGCAGAGGAGCGAGTGGCACAGAGAGCCTGCCGCTCCACCAGCAGGGCAGTGGAACAAGCAGCCTCCATCAGCTTAGCCCATCTTGGCTGGGGAACATGGATGATCTCTCTCTCTCACACACACACACACAAACACACACATACACGTTTATATACACACAGGGAGTTTAGGAAAGGACCAGAGGATCTACCTGTGTGTGTATATACACATACACACACACACATATAGACACACACAAGTATGAATATGAATATGCCCCGGGCTCTAATCATACGTTCAAACACAGAAAGCGTTAGCTGGTCCTTAGTTGCATGATTATCTATTACGGAAATAATTGATCTAATTGTCATGCAGTAGATTGGCACCGGCTCCATACCTTGAGAAAGCGGTCATTAATATCATATTGTATATATATATATATATTTATATTAGTCTAATGTGATTTGCTTTCATATATATTAAAAAAAAAAAAGGATTTGGTCATAGCTTGGTAAAACTATTCCGGTTTCATGGTCATATCAAGAAAAAAAAAAAAAAAAAAAGGAAAAAAAAAAAAAGAAATCTTCCACCCATCCTCCAATCTCTCTGTTTCTCCTTCTCTCTTTAATCCCCCTCTACTTTGCATCTCTGGAACTTGGCTCACTGGCTCAGGCTGTGCTCTGTTATTTTTACACCAGTACGGCAGTATAGATTTCCAGGTTTCCCAGCCACCTTCTTCCAACCTCCCCCATCTGCCACCATCTGCCTCTGTTTAGCATCTACTTTTTTGTGCAATCACATACTCTTGTGAAAAATAACCAACACTCAAATCATCTCCTGGCACAGTGGCCAGGCTGAGCAAAACAAAATGCTGCGCCAAATTGTCTTCTGTACTTTCTTTTTTTTTTCCGTGAGCAGAATCTATACTTCAACCCCCTTCCTCACCCGCTCCCGCCTCCGCCCCAAGCCCGCTCTCCCTCTCCTGTTCGTTAATTTGGATTTAGCCACTGCGCTCTGGGCAAACCTGAGCACGCCTGGATGAGGACGATGACCTGCGAGCTCGGAGCTCCGTGACAGAGAAGCAACAGATCACGTTTACTGCTGCAGTGCACAGCATGAGAACTGAACCGAGGATGGTGCGTTTGTACGATTCTTTCATAAATTCTCGTAGCTCAGCGTGTTCATGTAGGGGGGGAAAAAGATATCCATTACCCACAACCAGTTGTAAATAACATTCTTAATGTTTGGAAACATTAAGAATGCCTGATCGTTATAGTACAACTAGAGTCCATATGGCTGTTGGGCGTGTGCGCGCGCGCGTGTTCATTCGAATGGACTCTTGAGGTGTGAACGGACAGGCGTGGACCACATACGTACACTGACTCACAATGCTGTCATGAAGGAGACGATTTGTTGTGAGAGCGTAGCATCATTGTTGTCAAATTGCACACCTCCGGATTTTACCGTGAAAGCAAACAGCCGGAGCAGCCATTCTTCACCATGATATCTACAATACCTTGAATTCACCATGAACCAGGGCAGAAAGGCGCAATGACTGTGATGCCACTTCAGAAACCCATTTCTGATCTGGTCCACAGACCACGGCGGAATATTTCAATTCATTTTTTTCATCCCTTCCCATCAACAGCACCAGCTATCATTTTTAGCCTCAGCACTCTGATGAATGCAACTTGAATATAAAAGCAGAAGGTCAGTTTATTGACCAGGCTCATGCTTCGTGTCGAATCAGAACAACACCGACACTCCTACGTTCCAGGGTGATAACTGGAGGAGGCGCAGGGCCAAATCTGTCTGCGACTTCTTCAACAAACATGATGGAACACTGGGATCCAAAGCACATGACTTGGGTTCTTCG
>JAAGKR010009732.1:5053-25519 GCA_011419295.1 Clarias macrocephalus
TATATATATATATGATGAGCTTTGCATACTAAAGAACATTGTGCTGTATTATACTGTGCAAGGGTGTTCAAGTCAAACTGGGACTTGTGATGAAATTTCTTATGACCGAGTGACATTTACAGTACAGAAGACTTCGGGTATAATACAGTGATGAGAATTTTAGCCGAGGTAAAATATTGGAACTGTTCAAAGGTTTTAAAGACGGCCTTATGTCCGTGAATAACAATCCCAGGCGAGGTGGCTCAGAGCCCACTGAAGTCATCCACATGAATGGAACAGTGAAACGCCTGATCCTTCATTATTAACTGATTAACATTATTAACCTTGCGGAGGAGACGCAGGTGTACCACTACACAGAACAGGAACTCGACTGGAAGTATTTCCACATCCTCAGTACAGTCCTCACCGGAAGTGATTTTTTTTGGGGGCCATTAACGGAGTTCTTGGGAGGCCGGCGTTTCAGACATGAAGCAGGCCGTCTGATCGTGACTCCCGTGTACTGAGAAAACTTTCTCCCTTGATGGTATCCAAGCACTAGTGAAACGCTGGAATAAGTGCATTTAGTGTAGCAGGGGATTATGTAGAGAAATAAAGAGAGGAATAGTGTTCTGCTATCCTGCCCAATCAAAAGTCCCGGTTTGACTTGAACACACTTCTTACATGCTAAAGTGATGTATTAGCAATTTGCAGGCGTAACACTGATTTCAGTGATTGCTCCGAGCCTGAGAGAGTTTAGCTGGAGCAATAAACTACAGGAGGCATTTTGTGTATGCAGCTATTCTGCCAAGGCAAAATCTCCACAGCGTGAGAGAAGGCAAAATAAAGGACAGTTCTAATAGAAATCCTGGTTAAGGCCCTGGAGTTTATAATTCTTCCCTCTGTGCAAGCAAGTGTGCGCAGATGGCAAAAAATAAATAAATAATAAACAATAATAATAACAACCAGATACAGTGAAAAATGAACAGATTCAACAGGAAAACACTAAAGCTCACAGAGGGAGAAGACTCACACTAACACTCACACCAGAGGCCATGTTTATCCAGTTTTTTTCTTCTTCATTTGGTAAGAGCAATTTTCGTGCCTCATTTTCCCCCCTGTTGTTTTACAATTGCCATTTCAATATTTCACAGAGATTTAAGCTCCTGGGTAATAGTTAAGCCAAGGCTGAACATTTTCATGTTTTTAACTTTCTACATACTATATATGTGTGTGTGTGTGTGTGTGTGTGTGTGTGTGTGTGTGTGTGTGTGTGTGTGTGTGTGTGTGTGTGTGTGTGTGTGTGTGTGTGTGTGTGTGTGTGTGTGAAAGTGCATTCCCTTTGAGTGTCTTGTTTTGCCACAGGTTCTTACATTTGTATATATTTACCATATTATGTACAAAAATGTTATGCATATATTATGTAAGCATACTGTACCAGTGGGACTTGCATTAGGAATGCAGTTTATAAAGCTCTATGACACTTACAGTATATACTGCCTTCATAACAACTATCAAAAAAAATCTACCTAATGATTTTATTCCAACAGAATTTCAGTATAACAAAGACCAGCTCTGGTTATTACTATTTTCAAAATTTCACATAAGATTGTGGTATATTACATTTTTTTAAGGTTAAATTTCGTTAGGAATTCACTATATTTGCCTTAATAGTTTCAAACCTGCTATATCACCTAAACTGTTAATATAATGTTGAAGATTTGACAAAACATCAATTATCATTATGACTTGACTATCTGTGTTTCTAGATTTTTTAACTCCTAAAGTTGTTACTTGTTTTTTTTTTGTTTTTTGTTTTTTTACTAACATGATACTACAAGAAAGCTGCACAAGATACACATTGTGCTTAATTAAAGTTAAAAAAAAAACATTTTGTTTGAAGATATATATTTTTTTAATCCAACATTTTGATTTCACTTATGGTGCAGGTTAAACTTCAGGTAAATATTGCAAAAGTTTCAATAAATTCTGTCTAGCCTAATGTATGAAACATAAGGATATAATTGAAAAAGTGAGTTTTTACCAATATACAGACTAAACCTTTTTTTTTATTTACATATAGAGATAATTATGTTGTAATATATATTTTCATATACGATTTTTCATTTTATGTAGGGGTGGCAATCTGTGCCTGGAGGGCATTTTAGAACATAGCACTGGGCTCTCAGTTTGGGTATTTTCACCCCCCTTACCTCAGACTGCTGCGGATACGTTTTTACGTGTTTTAACTCATAGTGATGCTTCACATGGTTTCAAAATATATGAGACAAACTGCATTTAAACATCCCACAGAAAGAATTAACACACATCGATCTGTCCAACTGAATGTTCAGTTTTCATAGTGTACTGTATACCTTTTTTGGAGTAAGGTGCATTACTGTTGTTTCTGTTATGTCCTTTTGCATACTCTGTGACATAATCTAGCACAAAACTGCTCATAACTTTACTTTTATTTAACATTTTGATTTAGTTTTTGGTGCAGTTTTAACTTCAAACGAATACCAAAGTTTCATTAAATTCTCTCTAGCCAGCTTTGCATGATGCTCTGACAGACAGACAGACAGACAGACAGGTGTACAGGTTTCAGGTCCATTAATCTATGAAACATAAAGATATCATTGAAAGATTGTGTTCTGGCCAATGTACGAGCAAAACCTTCTTTTATTTATATACATACAGGATCATGTCATGGGGCGGGGGGCTGGAATCTATCCCAGAAGACTTAGGGCACATGGCGGCGTACACCTTGGACTGGTTGCTAATTCACTCCAGGGCGCACACACATTCACAGACCCGAGGTGAGGATTGTACCTGGACCATGGAGGTGCAAGGTGACAGTGCTAACCACTACACCATCTGCCACCTGTTTATATATACTGTAGGTTTTAGGTTCCACTTGTGCCAGCAGGAAGGTTCTGGCCGCTCAGCGTATGGCTCCATGGGACCTCTGAGGTGTGCTGTGGTGCGCGGCACCGGTACATTAGCAGAGCATCTTTTGGGTGCCGTGGGGTGCAGAAAACCAACCTAAAGTAAAGTTTCTCCCTAGTACCTTATAAAGTGGCAACTAATTTCCTGAGAAAGTACATTTCTGTATTAAGATCCACTGCAGAAAAGCAAATTCATCATCGTCATGTTTCCTTACCACCCTGGTGTTAATCGTTTTGCTTTAGGAATTGCAGGCTGAACTGTCATAACCCTGTAGAGTAAGTGTTGTTTACAATGCACCCATGGATCGAAACTTCCCACAAAATGCCTGTAGGACTCATTCCCTCACACACCAATAAATCTCTGTCATATTTCTTAAAGATAACTTATGTGCACAAAGGACTCTACTCATCGCCAGGCTGCGGAGCAGAGCAGGGGTAGATTGATTTGTTTCAATAGAGTAAAGGCTACAGGGATTAAGAGATTCACTGTTCAGACCCTGTCCAGTGACAAAGCAGTCCTTGCTGTATGAAAAATAATTATATGATCATATATGTTTTTCATATGTGGTTAAGTGAATTATGCCACTAAATGTAAATGCCCACAGGTTTTAAAATTGCAGCTGATTAATTTATTATTTTGCCTTCAATTTATTAAAGGTCCCATGTTGAACTGTTTCTTTAACAACTTCAACCTCAAAGTGTGTCTGTTAATGCTCCAGCTGAAATACCACTCAGATAATGCGCTTATAATTCATACCGCAGACTCCCTTTATTTTACTTCTCTGACTTCACAGTTTCAATGTCTACAGTGTGTACAGTAACTGATCTGCTATTGAGCCTCTTTCCTCCAAAGAACAGCAATGCTAAGCACAGTGGGGTGGAGCTGAGCAACGACAGTAAATGTGGAAAGATCTCTTCAAGGGATGAAAGTAGTTTTAAATTCTTACTCCTATGAAGCAAAAGAGGAAGAGAATAACCCATGGAACTGACATAAATAGAAAGCTAGTGCGCTATGTAGGTTGTTGAATCCCTTGTTCCACACACCAAGTAGTGCCCTTATTCAGGAGTTAGATAGGGATTTGCAATTCAGCCTCATGCTAGAAGCTTGTTAGCTTTATATCCTTTGTTAACAGTGAATAAATAGGTGAGGTGGATCACGAACCTGCCAGTACGCTAGTGGAACCAACACGCATGGGAAAAAAAAACAAAAAAACATGGATGCTCCAGAGGCAATTCCGAATGACTTAGAAGCAATTTATAAGGAGACAAAGTGCTATTTAAGATGATAACATTAGCGAAAAGTGCTTCCAAGCTGGTTTTGAATGTGGATTTTTCTATACCTATGTTTACAACTTCTTGTCTAAGATCACAATTAAGGAAAATATGGTTGCCTTGTTTAAGCCCCAGCCAATACAAAAATGGGAAAAAGACAGAAAACAGGGACATTTTTTGGTTGTTGTTCATACATGCAGAGTGAAGACGCATCTGGATGTCTAAAAGAAACTAAAACGGAATCCTACAGTACCTAATAGGTCCCCTTTAATTTTTATATTATAGGTGCTGTGAAGTAGGTTCACAAACACAAAGGTTATGACGAGCATGGAGCTGTAACCTTAGCATGCAGAGATGCTGTTGTGTAGGAGAGCACTTCAGTTCACTTCTGTGTACACTGACACCTGTTTAGCACTTTGCTTAAGAGCACAGCGGAACCAGAAGTGCATCGCTATCAGGACTTGACAGCAAAACAAACATAAACAAAGCTAAGCAATATATATATATTCCACGATGTCCCCGATTACTATTTAGGCAACAAATTTCAGTATCTGTATCAGCTAGAACTTAAAGAACACATAATGCATTACTATTTATTTTTAAAGGGTTTACCAGAACTGTCACTGAAATTGCCTTCCTTTATTTTTTTTCCAATCTTTTCTGATAGATCAACAGTTTAATTCGATATCCCACGCATTCTGAGCGCACATTTAGTACGATGCTCAGTTTGAGAGATGTGCTACAGCCCTCCTAAATTGAATGCTAATTTCAGTCGCATTATAAATGCATATTGTATCCACATCAAGGCACATTCTCTTCATGTACACGCATCTGTGTGGTCCAAACAGAAATGCACTGCAGTGCGCTTCTAATGTGTTCCATTTTTAAATGTATAAAGGTTGCAGCTCATTTCTGTGTAATGTTTGTAAAAGCCTCTCTGCCAGAGCCAGGTTGTAAATTAAAATAAGGATCCACCTGCAAACAATCTGCAGTCTTCACTGTGGCTTCCTCATTATATTACAAGCCAGACAGTGATGTACAGGACTTTTTCAGAATAGCATGCTGCCGTTGGCCATGCAGAACTAAGCTCAGGGTTGGATTTTACCCACATATAGCATCCACAGGCCATAACTTCTGATAATGGGCTGTGCTTTGTGCATGAAACATATGTGGGTGAATAAATGGATGGAGGGATGGCCTGCTCTGTGGGTGTTAGCATGGAAATGGATAGATAATAGGCAGATGGAATGGTACTTTCAATATCACAGGCAAGTACTCGTGTCCATTTATTTTACAACAAAGGGCTTTTATTCTCCCTTTGCTTTAATCAAATTACATCTCAATGGAAAATATATACCGTATATTGGCAGCCTATGGATAAAGATCTGAACATGATCGAGTTATAGTATGATGAAGCTTGTCTTCTTATCAGGTTTAATATCTGACATGCTGATTATGCAGATGTGTACACACCGGGCGGACCAACAAGCTGACCACATGAACATAAGCAGCCGTACAAACTGACATGGGGTTTAAGAGCATAAGGTCAAAGAGTGTCGTAATTATACTGTAGCTGCACCGTGAGACTAAGCTTGTAGCGCAATCTCTAGGGTCCTTTGAAACATACTCTGCTGCACACTGAAAGCATGTGGTGGATACAATGGCACGCTGTGTAACTCTGAGACTCTGAAATAATGAAGCAAAATCTGAGGACACAAAGATCTCAGAAAATTGTGTAGGTCTGAAATATGTGTTCAAGCTTTAGCTGCTCTGTGAATTAAACCCTGGAACAAACCAAATCCCTGACACCAGTTGGCCTCGGATTAAGGCAGCTCCTATGTAGGACCACTTATCCCTGCATGATCAAGAGATGTCCTCTCAAAAACATATAAAGCCCCTTACACCAACATTTTACAAGCAATCATAAGGTTGGAGTAAAATGTAATCATGTGGGAAAACGTGTGAACATTTAACATGGTATATTCAAAAACCACAAAAGAGAATTAATGTAATATCATGGGACTAATGTGAAAATCAATGACTCCAATGAGAAATGTTGTTGTTGTTCTTTCACCTGCTCGCGGCAGGGGGTTGTATGTGCATTTGGTGCGCACATACAAGTTTGGCACAGGTTTTTTTTTTTACGCCGAATTACAACGCAACCCACCCCTTTTATCCGGGCTTGGGACAGGCACTGCATCCTGTGGCTGGGGTTTGGGCACTGGCTAGGAATCAAACTCAGGCCTTCCGCATGGCAGGCGAAACATCTACCACCGAACTTCCCGCGCCTTGAATCCAATGAGAAATCACACATGAACGTCAAAAAGTGAAATTAAATGAATTATTTGGTGAAAATAAATCAGTTACTTAAAAATAATGTAAGCATAAAGAAATCATGTGTGGGGTCATGTGAAAATAAATGAAATAAAACAATTTAGATTAAAATTTTTAATTATTAAAACAAATCTAATTAATTAACCATATGGAACAATCACACTTTTAAATTACATCAAAATGTTAAATCACTCACTCATCATCTATACCACGTAATCCTGTATTCAGGGTCGCAGGGTGTCTGGAGCCTATCCTAGGAGACTTAGGGCATGAGGCCGGGTACACCCTGGACATTATCATCCATCGCAGGGCACACACACATACAAACAATCACAACCTCACACACACTACAGGCAATTTGGGAACGCCAATTGGCCTAACCTACATGTCTTTGGACTGTGGGAGGAAACCGGAGTACCCGGAGGGGTACACAGAGACGGGAATCGAGCCTGGCCGGGAATCAAACCCGGACCCTGGAGGTGCAAGGCGACGGTGTTAACCACTACACCACCGTGCTGCCCAAAATGTTAAATAAATGTGAAAATTAATACTTTGTGAGAAACAAAATCAGACAATATATATATATTTTTTTATAGTTATATATAATAATTATATATATAATTTTATAATTAAGGCCACAAATAGACAATCACATGAATATAAATTGTGAGCCATGTGAAAATGAATTGATTGTGTAAATAAACAATATGAAACATGATGTGTTAAAAAAATTCCCATGTGATTTTCACTTGTGAAAGCACTAATGCCAGGATATAGGATTAAGCAGTATAGATAGAACAGATGCAGTGGATTAGCACTGTGGTGGAAAATGGGTTTACCAGATGCATAGCTTCCTCCAAGACAGTAGAGCAGCAGAACAGGAAAAAAATACACACACTCACATGTGCTGGTAAAAACAGTACAACATCATTATTGTGTTAAGATGATACATGCTTACTATGGAGAGTATGATTTCTCACGTAATTTACTCCAATGTTTCAGAGTGTTAAAAGCAAACTGATTCGGTTCTACACCCTCACAGTTAAAGCTACATACAGTATAAAGCAAAATAACACCTAATGTTAGCTCCTACAGTATACTGCCTTCAGCTTCCTTTCTCTGTAATACTCAGATAAACATCTCAGGAGACCCACAGTAGTCAGATATCAGAATAAAGCTGAAGAGGTTTTCTAATAAGGCCAGTTTATGGCTCTAACATGACCTTTACCAGTAGCCGATTCTGTTCTTAGCCGTTACCAGGAATTAATGGCCACTGTTTCAGTTTGCCAGAAAAATGCAGGTGTGGAGATGTGTAAATGTACCCCGAGGATATCACATCTTGTGAGTAATGGCAGAACACTACATATTTTGTTATTTATTACCCTATAGTCTTAAGTACTCCGAGAGTGTGAGTAAGTACACTATCCGACTAGTAATGTGAACCCTGTTCAGGGAAGAGTAGCTAATATATGCTCATGAAGCAAAGCAAGAAACAAGCAGTGAGGTGATAATAAAGTAGTGAGTAGTTACCTTGAATAGAATAGAATAGAATAGAATAGAATAGAATAGAATAGAATAGAATATTAATATAAAACAAATTAGAAAGAATGTGTCTATGGTTATGGCACTGCAAACAGGCAACCATAAATGGATGGAATAATTTCATCGTCATCAACTATACCACCTTATCCAGTATTCAGGGTCCTGGGGGGCCTGGAGCTTATTCCAGTAGACTTACGGCATGAGGCAGGGTACATCCTGGACAGTGTGCCAATCTATCACAGGGCACGCACACACACTACAGTCAATTTGGAAATGGCAATTAGTCTAACCTGCATGTCTTTGGACTGTGGGAGGAAACCCACCAAGCATAGGGAGAACACAGAGGCGGGAATCGAACCTGGCCAGAAATTAAACCTGGACCCTGGAGGTGCACGGCAACTACTACATCACCATGCCACTGGATAGAATAATTCGATTGCAAATGAAAAAAAAAATTTTTCACATATAGGCCACTTTATCATTATACAAAGGTCTTTTTAAACAACAGTCATCAGTGAGTTATCTCTGGGGACAATGGTCATTGGGACAACCGTGATCAGTGAGACATCACTGGGGAGAAATAGTGAAGCAGAATCAGAAATTGGGAAACAATAATGATTGGTAATTGGTCATTGGAAATAATTATGATCAATGATAAGTTATTGGGAAACAGTAGTGGAATTGTGATAAATAATTTTGTAAAAAGGGTGATCAGTGATTAGTTATTGGAAACAATGGTGGTCAGTTATTGGTCATTGGAAACAATGGTAATTACAGCAGTAATCGGTTATTGGCAACAATGGTGATTGGTCATTGGGAACAATGGTAATCAGTGATTGACCTGAAGAGCTTGCAAGTTGTAAGGTTTGTCAGTAAGCTCTTGTTTAAAAAGAAGTCAATGTCTCTAATTTGGCAACACTGTATGGATGGACTAGATGCAAATATGTAGATTTCACTGTGTTATAGGCTTTTTTTTTTTAACATTGTGGATGACATGGGTTTCTAAGACAAAATTAAATATTGTTGACAGTGTGCCAAGCATCAACTTGTTAAAAAAATTAATACAAAATAAATTGTATTTGTTTATCATTTCATCATAGTCTTGATGTTTTTATTATTATTCTACAACAGTAAAAAGTACAAACCTTTTGGAGTCGATGAGTCCAAATAGTTGACTGCAAGTGTTAGAAATATGCATTTACAATGGATAAGTGCTCTGAGGAAATAAGAGGATATAATTGTGCTGGTAATTGAGGCTACAATTGAGGCTGTAAACAACAAAAGCAGCAACACCTCATGTTCTGGAAATTCCAGCAATATGCTAGTAGAATGGACCTGCATGAAATTCTAGTCATCATACTGTAATTATAGACCATCATCACTGACCTGTTTCGTCTCTAAATGGCTTATAGAAAAGAACATCTGCTATTTATTCATATGACTGAATTCACATGCTGTACCTTAGTACCCTTTATTATTTGCTGATGCAAGAAAGCAAGCAGAACGAGTGTACACATGTGGGTGTCTGCACGACTGGCTTGTTTAAGCTCAATCAGAGGCATATACATGTGTGTGCATGTGTTTATGCAAGTGTGTGAGAAACATCTGCTCATTAAAGAGTGCCATACCTTCTCCCATGAAGGCACTGCTCTAATGCAACCTATAGATCAGGACCATGGACAGCAGCCCAGCCCACAAATGAAGACGAAGCAGGGATGGTGCTGGTATTTTCAGCTAAGTTCCATTTAGAAACAAGGAAGGACATAATCAATGCCTTGAAACCATAAAAAGGTTGCAAGGTAAAAAAGAAACACCAACAATTTATAAATATTTTTTTGCTTCATGACAGTTTACATCAGAATATTGATGAATTAATCATAGGCATCTAATTTTAACCTGATTAAAAGCATAATGACAATTCTGGGAACTTCTTCCTTACCATCTAGTGAGTTTGCAATGACCAACATTTTATAGAGATTGCTGCATTCATATTCAGATTACTTCCTGATATCTAGAGTATTTAAATGTTTTATTCATATTTGTTTATTTGATACACTCTATCATTGCTTATTGATTTCTCAGGGGGTTTTGCTTTGGCCTATCATGATTTAAAAGTTTAAAATTTAGCATAATCTGCTAAAAAAAATCTGTTTTGTGCATATGAATCCCAGTATCATGACAGAATCAACATTGCTACATGATGCTACACCTGATAAATTTAAGCTCGGCATGTTGTGTCCCAAGAAAAAGTTGCAGGTCCATTATTTTTATAGGGTTTTATAGGCATTACCATTCCATGCATTATTTATGCATCATACGTAGCTTCCAAAGGTTTTTTGTGACTTAAGTACAAAGAGCAAGATGGACCAAGTGAATCAGAGGCCTCCTTCCAGAGGCTTAAAGGATTGCCTTGGAGCTTGTGCTACCCAACCTGCTAACATTTAATCCCAACCCAACATCTCAAAGCACTTTATCTTACATGAGTGCATGTTACTGTGTGTATTTCCTGGTCCCATATAGTTAGGCGTTTTATTAGATTGTGTTATGTTCTGGCTGAGGTTGAGCACTGGCTGTCCAAATCTCTGTTATTATAAAACCAGATTGCACTCTCCCTTGATAATGAATAAAACTATGCACAATGCCAGGTGAACCTACTAAGACTGAAAAAAAAGCTAAACTGCAGCCATGATAGTGTTCTACGTTGATGCTTATATCGCAATGCTGATTGTTATGGTCCTGCTAAGTGGAGAAATTCTGACATGACCTGCCAGGGTGCCATGCTTTTCCCGCAACATGTGCCAACACAGCAAACAGTGAACGCGAAAAAAGAAAAACATTGCTTGGAAAATGGCCCAGCTGGCTGGTGCTGACCTTGTGTGTATGACTGTAAACTGATGGAGTTTTACGCCATAGTGACAGTGCAGACTCTGTGGGTTTCCCCAGCAGTAGACTCCAAGGACCCGCAGTGAAGTGTGCAGGCAGTAGGCATTTGTCAACGATTTGTGTGTTTGGGGCCACAGGAAGCACCGCAGGGCTTCTGAGTTTGTATGTGTGTTTTTTTTCTCTCTCTCACTTTCTCTCTCTCCATCATATTATGTCTCATTCATAGTCATACAGGGATTTAGATTCCAACACACAAACCATCCTGTAGATTTACCAGGTAGTTACTGTAATTAATATTTAGAGCATCAAGTAAGAAGACTACAAATAAATAGCATTACTACTAATAAAATAAACTGTTTGTTTTTTTGCCTTCTTTGTTATTAAACAGCTTATAAATATTAAAATGAAAGCATCTGATAAAATGGATTTACTGCAGTCATTTCAAAACGGTTCTTAAAATGTTAGAAATTCTTGTAATAATTGTTTTATTATTATTATCAATAATAATAATAATCTGCTGTTTCATCATCATCATCATCATCATCATCATCATCATCATCATCATCATTATTGAATTGCTATGAAACATACTTTTTATATAACCAATAATATCTGACAGAATATAATGCACACAGGAATGTGAGCACTGTGACCTCCAGGGTCCAGGTTCAATTCCCAAAAGATTAGGCTAATTTGCGTTCCCAAATTGCCTGTAGTGTGTGCGCGCATGTGTGTGTGCGTGCCCTGTGATAGATTGGCCCTAAATCTTCTGGAATAGGCTTAGAATATTAATAATAAGAAGAAGAAGAATCCCTCAAATATTGGTGCTTGTATAAAGAAAAGACACAAAGTAATATTTACAGCAATTTACTAGTGAGTGATTAATTATAAAATATTACATAAAGGCTATTACAGTAATATGTTGTAATTAATTAATACGGTACACATGCCGTACCTTCACCAAGCAAACCTTTTTTTTTCTTTCATTTTTATCAGTAATAATACATTAAGAACAGTGTCTCACCATCATTAATTATTAGGACTTCACCCAAATCAACTTGGCTTGAACAACAAAAAGCAGCACTGGGGAAATGGAGAAAGCTTTATACCAATAACTGGTAATTGTGTTGGTTCTACTGAGAACAATAATCCCAAAACAAACATTATCATGTGTGTGTGTGTGTGTGTGTGTGTGTGTGTGTGTGTGTGTGTGTGTGTGTGTGTGTGTGTGTGTGTGTGTGTGTGTGTGTGTGTGTGTGTGTGTGTGTGTGTGTGTGTGTGGATGCACGTGTTTTGTTTGTGCTTTTGCAAAGGGAACGTGAGGAGAATGCAAGTTGAGTGACACAAAACCTCAATTTAAAGAAAACCAACACAAAAGGAGCTTTACTTCCATTTAAATGAAAATTACCAGAAAGAAAATGGACTGAGCAGCCTGACAGCAGCGCTTTCTAGGATGACTTGTTTAGTCCCACAGAAGGGCATCATGCACAGCTGCGCTCATTCACTGTTTCACCAAACGTCTAAAGTATGATATTATCAAGGGAGTGTAGGGAACTGTTTAAATTCCATGGGCGAGAGTAGATAAACACTCAGCAAGGCAGCACATTAAAGAAATAACAAATGGAAGCATTTTATCATCCGAGTTGTCATACAGTAGCCCGTGAAAGCTCCCTTCTGAGACTATACAGACATCATTCTGTTCCGATCTCTTGTACGTAGCCATGTATACATCTGTCGTGTCAGGAGTCGCGGCTGAGCTGTATGGAATTGCAGTTAAAAGCGAATAAAAAAGCAAATAATCCCAAATAGAAAGAGGCAAGAAACAGGCAGATGATCAGGCTATGAACATACAGCATATCAAAAAAAAAAAAAAACATAAACAGAAATAAAGAAACAGCTAAAAGGTTTTTTCCACTGTAGTTCATAATGGCCACTAATAAACTGCTCATTTTGATTTAAATAAGCAAAAGCCTAAGAGAGTTAATCAGTTAATTAATGCAGTGATTAATACACTGATCAATGAATAATATTATAAAATTTGAAACATGCCAATACAGTGTAGGTTCCCCTTGTGCCACCAAAACAGCTCTGACCCTGCAGGGTATGACCTCATAAGACGTGTGAAGGTGTGCTGTGTCCTGGCCCTAGGACATTTGCAGAAATACTATAAGTTGTAAGGTTGGGGCTTTATGGATCAGACTCAGCACATCAATCAAATTGAGATCTGGCCAAGTTGATGGAAAAGCAACAATCTTGTCACCAGTTTACTGGTTTATAATTGATAACCATCGTTAACGTTAGTTGATATTCATGTTATGGCTGATCGGTATTTGGCTGTGATTATTATTTTAATCCCAACTGATGCCGTGAGTGGGTTTTCTCAAACAACCATGTTTGGAAAACGTCATTAAGCAAAAAATAATGCATCAATTTGCTAAAAAGCAAAATGATTGTACTAATATTTCACTACTTTGAAATGACTGACGTTAAATACTTTTTTCACCTTCTAACAAATCAGGTCTCTGGGGGCAAGCAAAGTAAACAAGCGTAAAGAAAGACAGGGTGGAAGAGAAAAGTTTGTCTCAGCAGGAATTGAATATGAGAAGATTTATGATATGATGTGACATCTACAGTATTTACGGTTTCATATTTACATAGCACAATTAGAAAACCCTCTCTGCACATTTATGGTGTTTTTTTTTTTTTTATCATTTAATAGGCAGCTTGACTCCTTCGTGACACACAAGTCGTTTTGTTTATGATGCAAACACAGATGCGGAATGTAGTGGTCTCCCTAGACTAGTCAAAGGATAAAGACATGAGAGTAGTGACTACTTTTCATCCAGCTCTGACTGCATCTCCGATGTGCTTTTTAAGTGGTGTAATTTTCTCCCACACTTGTTTACAATTGTGCCTCAGAGTCTTATATGGATGAGTTCAATAATAGATTCCATTAAGCCACTGGCCCTGGTTTAATGACTACAGGAACAATGTCTGGATATTATTACCCTTTAACTTTTCACTGCTTTTTGCCTCCTGGGCCTGACAGTCGGATGAAATGGTAATTATGCAAATAGGGCGTTTGCTGTAAAAGTCATGCTTTGTCAAGTAGCATATTAAGTACCTGGTAAATAGCAACAAAATTTTCTATTCGGAATTGAAATTCAGTAGTTTAAATGAATAAATAAATAAATAAATAAATGTATAACAGCCATAACTTTACCTTTTCCTATCTAACAGAGATAGGGGGGGGGGGACAATGTAGGTATAAATAGTAATTCTTTTGTCTTTTTTTGTTGTTGTTGTTGTTGTTGTCTTTTTCCACCAGTCAATCAGCCAGTAACCAGACCTGGCTGGTTTTCAGATTGATCCTCTATGACCATTCAGCCTCGGGTAAAACTGATTCTGTGCAGAGTGCATAAGTTTCCAGGTAGTGCAACAAAAAACCGTTGCCTCCAATCAGCCTTTATCTCCAAACGCCTCGAGCGAATTAGTCTCAAAGCCCACACACTTAGACCAGTCTCGAAGCACCGTAAGCGCAAATTTGTCTTGAAACCTGCACGCATTATAAGCCCCGACCTGCCCACGTGCACGCAATTGCTCATTGCGACAGACTCTGAAGGCATTTGAACCAGTAAAAAATGTCAGCGTTTCATTATAATTCTCTACAGTACGAGTATAAAGGTGGTACAATCTAAACTGTTCACACGTTAGCATCCAGTGTGATAGGATCTAATTATTTGCTAAGGGTTTTTTAAGAAATACAAATATGGCGCATGACATAACAAAGGAGCGTGCCACTCAGTATACATACATACAGAGAGAGAGAGAGAGAGAGAGAGAGAGAGAGAGAGAGAGAGAGAGAGTACTTGTATACTGTATCTATGCAGCCTTTCAGTCAACCAATCACCAATCAAGAATTCAATTTGAATGAGTCATAAGATCAATCAAGGCTTATACTATTCAAAAAAGGTTTATTTACCAAAGACCTAGAGTTTCCCTAAAACCAGAAAGCCATCTTGATTTATATTCAATATACTTCTCTATGTATTCTAAGCAGACTGCGCACTTGCCTGGAAGAAGGAGCTTGATGAGATGAGAGTCGGATTTGATTTCCATCCCAGCAGCACAATGCATCGAACCATGTACACAGGACAAGAGCTCAGTAAATGTCCTCACTAAACACCAGAAAGATGAGAGATGGGTAGCCATTGACCCGCTTGCAGCACCACACAGGTTGACCCGTTATGCCAGAATGGACTATCCTCCCAGGCTTGCCATGCCTCACTGCTGTGAGCAGTCTGCAGCCTACAATACCATCTGACAGCTCCACCAGAATGACCAGACTGGTTTCGGCAATTCAACTGAGTACTCTCACAACCATGGTGAGCAGAAAGGGTGCCTCAGGGAAGAGCAAATGAGCTGGTTGGGTCACAACAGTAGAAGACTATATCAGAATGTAGTTCCTGAGACACCCGAACAGACCCATCCGGCACCAGCCCCGTCACAAACCTGGGTAAGCACATACCAAAACCCTGGATCCACATCCACCACTTATACCCTTTATACAGCGTGAATCAACCAAGCAACAACCAACCAACCAACCAGACCACAACGCAAATGCACAGGCAAATCATGCTCAGGAAGGGAATGTAGAGATTGTTAAGGGGAAATTAGGGATTTAAAAAAAAAGAGAGAAAAGAAAGCCAAAAGGGAAAAGAAAAAAAAAACTGTGTGAGTAATATTCACTTATTGTTAGGTCTATTATGGAGTTGTTGAAATGTGTAGGATGTGTCTGGGGCAAAATGAAATGAAATAGAAATTGGTTTCAGTTATTGTTGAAAGTGTTTGTGTGGCTATTATGGGTGGATGTTATTTTTGATTGACGTTTAGTGACTTATTAGATTTCCAGTTAAGACAAATTGTTTTCTTGATATAATTTATCTTAGTATTGTTTAATTACTCACGTTCAATTCAGTTGTGAAGCTGTTGAATAAAACTAGGATGGACAACTTTCAAATAATGAAAACTTTTATTAAAGGTTCAAGATATTAAAATTGTATTCAAAAAGAATAATAATAATAATAATAATAATAATAATAATAATAATAATAATATTGAATCAGGATATTTATAAAATCATCATACATACAGAATCACAATATACACGTAAATTCAATCGGCACAATTCAGGTATCATGATAATATCATATCGGGTGGTCCCTGGTGATTCCCATGCCTACTATCTAATATTGTGCACATGTAGGTTCCCCTTTGTGCAGCCAAAATCAGGTGTGGCATGGACTCTACAAGGGTGTGCTGTGGTACTTAGCACCCAGACATTAGCAGCAGATGCTTTAAGACCTGTACCTTGTGAGCAAGAGCCTCTATGGATCAGACTTGTTTGTCCAGCATATCGATTGAGATCTTGGGAATTTGGAGGCCGACTCACCACCCTGAACTCTTTGTCATGTTTCTCAAATCATTCCTGAAACATTTCAAACATCTTTTTAGCATTTTATTTATTAAAAGAAACCTGGATTTCCCTATGCCTTCCGAAACTTACATATGTAATGCTTTATAATCTGCTTTCTTCTTCATGTCCTTTTAGGACATTCTTCCTTGTCACTTTCTTCTCTGACTGATGAAGGATCTACATAACAAACCTTTTTTCTTGAAGTTCAGCCTGCACACTCATTGTGACATTGTGTCATGATTTGTCAGAAATGGTTATTTTCACATCTTATTAAAAACATGAGGTTATATGTGTTAAATATATTTGACAGCAGTATAGTTTAGCAATAGGAAACATGACAAATTAAAATAAACATTTCTGACAAACTGTGTATATACTGTACATATTTTATGTATACAATTGTTTATATACTGTGCATATACCGTACATATCTCCAGCGCATCTGTAGCACTGTTCCTCCTGACGTCATGGCGCACATATTACATGTCTCATGTACAGTATATCTGCTCTTGCATCATGTTCACCTCTGCTCCCAACTTAAAGGTGCGACAATAACAACCCACAATACTGCCTCCATTCCTTTCATAAAGACTGCCGAGGCAGAATGATCCCGCTTTGAACTAGCTGTGTGAAATGTTGAGTGTAAAGAAGCAGCCATATGTATAGAAAAATAATTGCCCTCACATCATTCATTCATTGCCTACACAAAACACACGCCCAAACATATATCCGACATGCTAAAGCCCTTAAAAAATTACTGGGTTAGACATACCTGCTCTTTAGTAATGCATACATTAGGAAGGAATGCACATGCTTTTTAGAAATCACTGCTTCGGAAATAAAGTGGTGCTTTGGGATGGAAATCAAATCCGGCTCTCAAATGTACCTGCACTCATCAAGCTCCTTTCAACAAGTGTTCTTCCAGGAATGTCCTCAGTCTGCTTAGAATACATAGCAGAGATTCATATACTTTAAGTCAAGATGGTTTCCTGGTTTTAGGTAAACCCTAGGTCTTTGGTAAAGAAAACGTAAATGAATAGGATTAGCCCTGATTGACCTTATGACTTGTTCAAACTGAATTCTTGATTGGTCAGAAAGTAACTGATTACAGGTAGCGCCTGACTTACAAACATTCGAGTTATGAATTTCTGCTAATTCGAACGGACCACAATTCTACAAACATTCGTAGATCGAACAAATCATGGAATTAGCTCATCGTGTATTGTACAAAAAATAGACATTGCATTATACCAATATATACAAGTATACAAATTAATACAAGTATTCAGTGTGTAAGTAAATGTAGACCGGTGTATTGTATGTGTGTGCGTGTGATGGTCCGGGAGAAATGAGTCGGCCTCACTGGTTTCAATGAATCAGTCCTGAAGCACAATGATATAAAATGGCTGTCCCTTTAAAGCTGTCCCGGTGGTGAATTCGGTTATTTTGGAAAATTCTCTACAAAACACAGTTGGAGTTCAATACAATGGAAAACAACTCTGAAACAAAATCGGGATTCCCCTCATGATTTAAAGGTGCAGCGACAACACTGATACATTTCACATACCAGTAAAACCTTGGATTGCGAGTGACTTAGATTGCAAGTGTTTTGTATGATGAGCAAAAAATTTTTAAGCGTTTTGACTTGACAAACAAGCGGGGTACTAACTGAGCCTATGTCTCCTCTCTCTCTCTCTCTCTCTCTCTCTCTCTCTCTCTCTCTCTCTCTCTTGCTCACGCTGAAGGATTTTAGGTGTGTGTGTGAAAGTCATCCTAACCCCACCCCCCTCCTTCTCCTCCTCTCTGATTAAGAACAAATCAGACTTACGAACATGCTCCTAGAAAGGAATTCATTTGTAAGTAGGGGACTTCCTGAAATAGTTTTCTATAACAGCAACTCTGAAAAAAAGTGTTTTGGCGGCAAGGCAAATCAAGTTTGTATCAATGTTTTTTATTTTTTTATTTTTAACATGGTTCTGTTATATAATAACAACTAATTAGCAGGAGCTTGTACTATATGTTTACAATCTACATAATTGAAGCGTGATAATAAATAGATTAATATTTAATGTTGACGGGGAAGTGACTGGTTGCTTTACATCCCAGGGAGCCCAGGGAACTGTCTGTGTTTACTTAGTTAGTCCTGCTGGAGTCCATGCTTGCGCTCTGCACTAAATACATTCATTATGTGACTGTGACCATACCCAACTGCTATTTCTCCTTCTCTTCCCTACTCTTCTCTTCTATCTTCCTCTCTTTCTCTCCCTCTTTCTCTCTGTTGAGCTACACATGCTAGTCATGAGCTGCCAGTGATCCAGACCCCCTCTGCTCTCTGGACCTTACTGACTCATCCTGGTGCCCCACTTCGGGCTGGAGATCTCGTCGCATGGTGGTCCTGTGTGGTCTGCTTGGGATGCGTGTGGTGACTGGGGACGGTTTTACTTTACCATGAAGATGGACCTGGCTTTGGCTGGGGACTGCAATCGCTCAATAGTTCAGGACTGGAATTTCCTACAGTGTACCTTAGCCTCTAATAACAAACTGGACTCCATATTAACTTAGACATAATTTGTTATAACGTCCAGATGCCTAACACACATTATAACTGCACCACAATTCCTGCTATCTGTTATCACTCAAATGAGGTGGGTTCCCTCAGGATGGGAAACATCTCAAGGTTTCTTCCTATTGCCATCTCAGGGAATTTTTTCTTGCCACTGTCGCACCACTGTCGCACCATCTGGTCATTTTGATTCATACACATTCACATTTCATACACTTTTCCATGATTTTCTTTTGACTCTGTAAAGCGGCTTTGCAACAATGACCATTGTTTAAAGTGCTATACAAATAAATTTGAATTGAATCTATTATTATTTATTATTGTTATTTGAAAAATATGCACTTTTAACTAACTGGCATACTCTAAATTAACCACATGTTCTTGTTCAGCATTGGCTAGTGAGTGTGAATTTAAACATGCAGAGCAAGCAGAATAAGTCCAGTGTGGTAGCATTAACTCCACTTTAAGTGAAGTTGCTTCACACAACTCCATCACTGACTTTTTATAACAGCATGCCCAATTGTGTTTTATGCATTATATACAGCCACGTTATTTTTGTATACACTAAAAAATGCTGGGTTGTTTTTACTACCCAAACGCTGGGTTGCCTCTGCTGGGTAATTTTTCTGGGTTATTTACAGTGAATTGGGTACTTATTGTTTAACCCAGCTTGCTGGGTTGAAGTTGGGTTAGCTAGTGACAGCTAACATCACAGACAAGACCGCCCCTCCCCCGAAGTTCACTGGTGTATTCGGAGGCTGTGTCAGCTTTGTGTCTTTTTTTTTTTTTGGTCTTCCTCCTCACACATTTAAGAGGAAATGTAAACATTAAATACAAGGTCTGTATACACACTTTCACTCACCTATGACTGAATTTGTTCACTGTATGTAACATTTATTACTGTTACCGTGTTAACATTACACTCAAACTTTCAGCCTGGTCTGTGCTATAGCATGCTAGTTTATCTGACAATGGCTGCTAGCTAGCCAAACCAAAAAACCCCACCTGTATATGAAAGAAACTGCAGAAATGTCTGAGCTTTTTAGCTTTCTTTGTAGAATGCTTGCAGGGTGTATGAAGATGGTGAAGTGATGAATGAAAGCTAAACTGTTAACTGTAGTGCCAGCATGATGCTAGCATTTAGCTAGGTTGCTAGCATTAGCAACCACATATAAAAAGCTGAGGTGTTACAAAACACGAATCTTCTTACAAATATTCATACTAGCCGACCCTCCATAAACTTTTACTTTCTTTAATTTCTTTCTCTCTAAGGTTGGAACCGACACCGTGGAATATCTCCAGCAGGCTGAAGTGTCAAGGCCGAACCCCTACATCCTGATGTTGGGAGATGATGACCAGCACTGCTCTCAGGCATTAGTGCTTCTGAGTAATAGTATCGTAATGATGTCGCTGTTGAACTTGTTTTGTATTATCTGATCTTGTGCTTTTGAAAAATAAATATAAATATTTTT
>JAAGKR010009733.1:0-25517 GCA_011419295.1 Clarias macrocephalus
CACTCACAGAAAAAAATCATGCAGCAGTCCAGAATGTGCACTGAGAACAAGACAGTCTATCCACCAACCTTGTCTCTAGAAGTTGTCTTTGGGCATGCCTGGACTTGTGAGTGTGTAAACTTCATATATTAATATATTGCTAGCAGGGCCTTCGTTCAGAGAGAGTGGTGATTGGTGCAGATTTCAATGGACATGTTGGGGAAGGGAACAGAGGTGAAGAGAATGTGATGAGCAGATTTGGTCTTCAGACCAGGAACGAAGAAGGACAGAGATGGTGGTGGATTTTGCAAAGAGAATGGAAATGGCAGTAGTGAATACTTTCTTCCTGAAGCGGCAGGAACATAGGGTTACATATAAGAGCGGAGGCAGAAGCACTCAGTTGGACTATATCTTGCATCGACGTTGTAATCTGAAGGAGATCAGTGACTACAAATTAGTAGTATTAGTTGGGGAGAGTTTAGCCAGACAACACAGGATGGTGATGTGTAAAATGACCCTGGTAGTGAGGAAGGTGAAGAGGACAAAGGCAGAGCAGTATGTATAGCCTCTGTAATAATCTTTGGGTCATTGTGCAAATCTGAATGAAACAATTAGGAAAAACATATCATAATTAACAAAAAAAGAAATTTTACATATATTGTTCCACAATTTCATGAGCATATTATATATACACTATATTGCTAAAAGTATTCACTCACCCATACAAATAATTGAATTCAGGTGTTTCAATCAGTTCCATGGTTAGAGTTGTATAAAACCAAGCACCTAAGTATGCAGACCGCTTCCACAAACTATTGTGAAAGAATGGATCACTCTCAGGAGCTTAGTGAATTCCAGCGTGGTAACATGATAGGATGCCACCTGTGCAATAAGTTGTAAAATTTCCTCGCTACTTAATATTCCACAGTCAGCTGTTAGTGGTATTCTAACGAAGTGAAAGCAATTGAGAATGACAGCAACTCAGCCATGAAGTAAAACAAACTTTTTGGGTCTTTCTAAATTTGTGTTTAGCTCGGGGAACAGACACAGTCTCAATATGATGAGCCCTGAGTGACGATTCTATGCAGCTAGCAGATGGTTGGTTTAGCCTGTTTGTCTGCTCCCTGCCCTGGGCTCTGGGTAGTCACAGATTAACTAGGCCTCTTCTGAGACTATACGCTATACTACAAGAAATGAGAGCAGCACCTTCCTTAGTGGCATGGACACCATCCTGCCCTAACAGGCCAGCTTTGCCCTCAAAGGTGCTCCAATTATCTATAAATTCCACATTATTTCCGGAGCACCACCTGAACATCCAGCGGTTCAGCGACCATAACCTGCTGTAAGCTGTGTCGCCTCGTCTCATTGGGATGGGGCAGAGCATACTACTTCATCGGACATTGCCTTCGCTAATTTAAACACCTCTCTGTAAAGTTATACTTACTAAACCTCTGACTGATGAAGGCGTATATCATTAGCTCCTGCATCTACCACTATCTTTGAAAACCTACGCTGTACTAAAGCCCTAATATTACCTGCTATGTCCGGTGCTCTGGCTCCCGGGATACACCTAACCACTGCCGCTGGCGCCCCTAAAAGCATAGATAATTTCATGTGCCTCAGTATAGAATCTCCTATAATCAGAGCTCTTTCAGGTTTCTCAGAGAGTGCATCACTGAGGAGAGGAAACCTGTTGGACACGTGAAGTGCAGAGGAGGTGTGCTCCAGTGGGCTAGCCTTAGCGTTAGCTTTGGCTGAGCGAGTATGCCGACGAGTCACCCACACGCCCCGCTCTAAGGGCTCTAATGCCGGAATCGGGACTGGTTATCTCCACCACGCTCGTCATTGGACACCGTGCCCCTCGTCCTCACGCCACACACACACACACACACACACACACACACACACACACACACACACACACACACTCTCTCTCTCTCTCTCTAACGGAGTCACTGCTCTTTCACGATTCTTTTCAAAGGTAAAGTCCAGGTCAATTTGTTTTATTTTTACTTTACAGCATTTAGTTCATTAGTATGTGTGCGCTCGAGTGTTAGAGATGTTTCTTGCACACGTGTGCACGAAAACACCTCCTATTTTTACTTTTTTCAAAGGTAAAGTGCAGGTTAATTTGTTTTATTTTGACTTTATATTTTGTATTCATTATTTTTTATGTACAGTAGAACCTTGGATTGCGAGTAATGCAGCTTTGCGAGCGTTCTGCAAGACGAGCAAAGATTTTTAATAAGTTTTGACTTATTAAAAAAACTAACAAGTCTTGGTTTACGAATACAGAGTATCACGCATGCGCTTCTAGTTTTGACGCCAAGCGTCACGTGAACTGTGCCAATGGAATTGTGGGTAATCATCTTCCCTGCTCGGTCTTGGTTCTCGTCTCTCACTAGTATAATCAACATCCGTGCGTGTACTATTTACTATAATACTGTGACCATGTGTGTTCACGTAAAGCACCTTTTATTTTGTGTTTTTAAGCATGTGTGTACAGCATGTTTACTGTTTATTATAACACGTGTGTGCGTGCATATAAAGCCTCATTAAAGAGGTTGAAGATCCATTTGCTCCTTCTCTGTATCAGCCTGCAGTTTGTGCACGTCATTTGACACACACACACACACACACACACACACACACACACACACACACACACACGTGCACTCCCCGCCCCCTTCGCCTTAACACACAGACACACACACTCTGCTCTACACAGAAACACTGCTCTGTCGTGATTCTTTTTCAAATGTAAAGTGCATATTAATCTGTTTTATTTTTACTTTACAACAGTGATTCCGTTAGTCTGCGCTCAGTTGAGTGTCATTAGAAAGATTTCCTTTTTTTTCCTGTAAAAACAATGTTTCCGTTGTGTGTGTGTCTGTGTGTATATGTGCATGTGTAAGTGCATGGTGTCAAATGAACTCAACCACACACACATACACAGCATCTTCGCACACAAACGGAAACGCTTATCTGTTGGGATTTATTGTTACTTTTTTTTTTTTTTAAAGGTAAAGTGCAGGCTAATTTATTTTATTTTTACTTTATATTTTGTATTAATTATTTTTATGTATTTCTTTTTTGGGGCTGTGGAATGAATAATTTGAATAATTCTAATAATTATAATTTTTTCTTATAGAAAAACTTGATTTGATTTATGAGTGTTTTGGAATACGATATTTTCGATAACAGGATATCATCATGCATATAAGATTCGTCTATGTGCATAAAGCTTTCACATAACCGGCGCTTTTCTACTATTTAAACTACTCTCAGTGTTAAAAGTGAAAAGTATAAAGTGACATCACACCCTTGGCGCACTCCTACTCCTTGCTGGAAAAAAAAAAAGAGTAGGAAGCTTCTAAATGATCTTTGAGCGCTATTCCCATGTATGATTCTGAGATGCTTAGTTAATACTAGCCTTGATGTTTGGCCCCCTTCAATCATTGTCTCCATTTCTCCAAGGACACTTGGCACAGGGGTGGGTGTAGCTTTTGATCAGGGCATGAGTGCTGGTAAAGAACTGCCCAATGTCTACATTTGAGGTGTCTACTTCCACTTTGAACTGGGGTTTGGGGTCAGGCATTTGCAGGACTGGTGCAGTTGTTAGTTTAACTTTGATGATATCAAAAGCTCAATAAACTTTATGAATCCATTTAAATTTCTTCAGTGTCTTTTTGTGCAAGGTGAATTTCTATGTCCTACTCTGAGCTAGGAATATTTTAAGACCTAAATTAACTTTGAGTGCAATTCCTAGGCTGACATTCCCAATTCCCAGCTGAAATGCTATGGTGGGAACTTAACAGAGCTGTGCACAAGCTAATGCCTCAAAACCTCAATGAAACCAAGCAATGTGGTGAAGAAGAATGGGCCAAAATCCCTCACAATGATGTGAGAGACTGATATGGTCATACAGCAAATAATTACTGGTGGATCAACAAGCCATTGAATCATAGGGGTACTTTGTATTGCATGCATTTTTCTCTTTTTGACCCAATTTTTGTTAAATAAATAATGGCACAGTGAAAAAAGTTATATATTGTTGTTCATCTCAGGTTGTATTTGCCTATTTGATTATTCATTCATTAATTTATTCATCTTCTGTAACACTTATCCTGTACAGAATTGCTGTGGACCTAGAGCCTATCCCAGGAGATTTTGGGCACAAGGCAGGGTACATGGTTGTATTCCATAACATCTTAGAAATAGAAACACACACACTCGCACATACACACAAACATACCAACACACATACAACAGCCAATTTGGGAACATCAATTTGCTTAACCTGCATGTCTTTGGATTGTGGGAGGAAACCGGAGCACACTGAGGAAACCCACCAAGCATGGGGAGAACATGCAAACTCCATACACACAGATCCTAGGCAGAATCGACCTCTTAACCCTGGAGGTGCCAGGCCACAGTGATGAACACAACGCTGCTGTGCCCCCCCTGCTATACTCCGATGATTTTTTTAAATAATTTTTTATACAAAGACAGTGTCCTGCAAACACTGGGTGGGAGCAAAGTAACAGATTTATTAAAAACTTCTGTAGAAGGACCAGCCTAATGCATCAAACAAGGTGATTTCTTTTAGCCATTTCATTTCATGCAACTTCTCTGCTAACATAATATATACACACCACATACATGATACATAGATGATTTTCTTATTTGAAAATCATCATTCAGTAGCCAATCGGTTTGTTTCTATTCTATCCTCTGCTTTGTCTTACTACAATCCCACAAGCAGGTTTTAAACCTTCTACAGTCTATGTGGCACAACTAATACATAGATCAGAATTAATACATAATTAAAATGTGATTTTTCCATTAATAAGACAAGTACAAACTTTTACACATGACTGTACATCACCTACAAAACTGGCATAAGTTGATATGTTGGAATGTTAGGAAGGAAATTATAAAGGTATCTTTCAATTTTAGGAGTCACCACAGCTCTCTGTCTTTCAGGATGAGCCTTCTCTTATACCACCTCCTGTCTCCCCAAGCTAGGTTGATTTCTGTCCACACTACAAAGCCATTTTATGCAGAGATATTTATAAGATGCTATAGAGTCTTGCCATAGATAAAGTATGGTAATTCAGTCAAATTTGAAATCAAGTATGCATTGAAATATCAGTTGCAGTTATTTTATTCCCATTTCATACCATGTTTTCATTACTTATGGCTTATTAACTAATTCAATAAATAATAATAGTTATGTTTGTTTAAACAAAAATATACTAAAGGCACAATGCAGGAAGTCTTTCCCAAGTGTCTGTGCTCAGTGATTATGTCAACTAAGTCAGTTGGTTGGAAAGAATAACAGTATTGCAGAAAAGTGACAAATGTTCTGTTTACTTTCACTGCCAGGTTTTATTTATTTATGGATCTAATGTGTACTGATTTTCCACAATATGTCAGCTTGATATTTGATTCAAACTTATCTTAATGCTGAAAATTCCCACCATTTCCATTTCTACAACTGGCTAAAGTGACCCTTCCACCTTTCATTCTCTCTCACTCTCTTCACAGGAGTAATTCGGACAGCCGTAGCCGATCTTGATAGAGAGACACAGGACCGTTATGAGCTAGTTGTCAAGGCAACAGACATGGCAGGCCAAATGGGTGGTCTCTCTGGCTCCACCACGGTGACCATAGTGATCACGGATGTTAATGACAACCCTCCACGTTTCCCTCAGAGTGAGTGCTCATTAAGTATGCCTTAAACCAGACATGTCATTATCAATGGCCTTTCCTTGACTCTTCTTCCTCTGAACAAAAAGCTTCGAGTGGAATATGAAAACAATATTCCAGTCAAAATATCAATAGGGCTTTGGTCATACAGTATAACCAAAAGCAAAATAGGTTTATAACCTCAAGGTATAAACCTATACCAAGAAATTGAATTGTAGCAAATTGTTTAATTGCTAACTCATTAAAACCTGATGATGGCATATTTCATAAATGAATGTCAGCAGTAATTTTTCTGATGTGGTACTGGGCTGAATGGCAAATTTACAAACATAATTTCAACGCATGAAGTCAGTAGGAAGCAAAAATTTATTTAACTTCTGTATATTAATGACTTTTAGTGTGGAAATTCAAATTGCATACATATATTACATACATGTATTTGTATATACAGTATATGTTTTGATATTACAATTTTTAATGTAATATGAAATTTGTTTTATTTTTCTTATCATTATTTTGTGATATGGCATTGTGGATTGCAGATTTCTCTCACATCACTGCTTGTCTGTCTAAGCATCACTCGTAGAAAGCGGGCTCAATATTCATTTAGAACTGAAAATTGTCCTATCTCAGAGTAGGACATAAAAGTTATTTCTAAAGCCTCCTATTCTTACTTTGGCGAGGAGTAGGACTGCGCCAAGGAAAGCATGTGACGGCCTTTTTTTTTTTACACGATCAGAGAGCTGCAAAGTAGGCTGCACGTTATAGTGGGCGTTGTAGGTTTTACAGGTTTTTAGAGTTTTAAGTGGTGGAAAAGCGAAAAGGTGAAATCAGACAGCTTCGCTATAAAACACAGCGGGGTCTGTTGGGAGACTGGACTTCACAATGCAGTCCGGAAGCAGAGCAAAAGCAGCGCGCGGTGGATTTTAATAAAGAGAGTGTAGGACTGTCATAATCTGATCAAAATAATTTTGAAAAAAATTTACTTTTATTTCTACTTCTGAAAGTAGGACCAAAATGACATCATTCTGAGAAATTCTGGCCACTTAGGAGTGATTTCCTACTCTGAGACACTTAGTAAATATGGGCCCTGGTCTCTATTCCCCACAATGCATAGCAGTCTACAGGCTTGACTACCACAAATCATAAGTCCTACAGTACCCATTTTCCTTTACCCGATTACACACCTGTTGTGAAATACCTCAGCCCCTTTATACCTTTTACACTTGTACACTCTGCCCCTTGTACACTCTGCACCTCACTCCTTGCAAGGTATTTGATACACTACAGCTAGCAGCACTCTACAAGCCTTCTGTAATATGTATATTGTTCTGGTTTTTATGTTTGACTGTAATTCTTGCTGTTGCCTCTGATATCCTGATTGCTTGCTGCTTGATATAAATTTTACTGTATGTAAACTCTATTTACATTAAATACATTATATAAAACTTGGCACTTTCAGTTTAAGGACCTACTTCGCTACTTGTGTTACTTTGGCTCAAGCTGCCTGATATATTCATTACATTTAGCTAGGAATTGGTTGTTAATATAATTTTTTCAAACAAAGCAATTTTAAACACAAACCTTATTTACCTACACTGTAGTTTTCGTAGTATACAAGCATAAGTATCCATAATTGATGGGAAAAGAGTTTGTAAAAATACTTAAAAGGTTAACGCTAAAAATAAACTGATCAGCTTTAATGTAAATCAGTGATATTATTATTATTAATATTATTATTATTATTATAGGTTGAAGGCCACGTAAATGTCTTCCTGTCTTTTTTTATGGCAAAACTCTCAACCTAACTTATTAAAACAAAAAAAATTTAATTTTGTAAGTTTGGGTCTTATTTACACTAAGTTGTACTTCTTTCTTCATCAGCCAAATACACTCCCTGTTTGGTAATCAGAGAGTGAATCACAGGTGAGAACTCGATAAAAATTAAATTTTGTCTTAAAACAACAGTTTTAATCGCTTAATTTAAATAGATTATTGAGTCCATAACTGTTCATAACATTGCTTTACTCAACATTTTGCTTTCACTTATGGTGCAGGTTAAACTGGCAGATATCCAAGTACTGCCAAAGTTTTATTAAGTTCTGTCAAGTCAGTTTTGCATGATTCTGTGACAAAAGCCGGCTGGACAGACAGATCATTTTCTGACACTGTTTTTTGGAGCTCCATTGTATGAAATGTAAAGATATCATTGAAAAAACAAGGTCTGACAAAATACAGACAAAACCTTTTCTTTTGTTTATACAGATGAATTTTTCGGGACCCAAACAAATTTACCATTATTATTATTATTATTATTATTATTATTATTATTATTATTTTATTATTTAATTATTCAAACTAGACATTGTCACGGCGTGCGCCTGCGATGGACATGTGCCCAAATCAATATCGCTCCTCGCTCACTCCGAAGCTCACTAGTTAGACGGCCTCCCATTCTGCAGGTGTGCGAAGGAGCTGGGCCGTGGAATTAGGCACGGCTGGTGAAGCATCGTCGCTAATGGTCCCGGGCTTCGCTATAAAACACAGCGAGGTCTGTTGGGAGACTGGACTTCACAATGCAGACCGGAAGCAGAGCAAAAGCAGCGCGCAGTGGATTTTAATCAAGAGAGTGGCACGCAAGAGGGGTGATGTGACGCGCCCCAGAGCCTTTATAAGGAGACCGGAGTGCCGCCCTTTGATCTCCGCGAGGGGACAGTGTGTTCTTAACACTGCTCAAGTTCTCGCGGCACCTTCGCTTCCGCGTAGAGCCTGCCTTCACATCCCCAGCGCCAAAGAGGAAAAGGCCACCATGAGGACTGCGTTAGGGCCCCTGATCCCAGCCGGGAAGACATCCAAGAGAGACTTTAGGGCCCCTGATCCCAGCTGACAGACATCCAAGAGAGACTCCCGTCTGTGGCCGCACCCAGAGAAAGCCGGGAGGGGCCGGTCTTGGCTCGCATTCAGAGGAAGAGGTCACCGTCATGGGAGCGTGCAGGAGTGCTACCTCCGCGTGCTCCAGGCTGCTACTCTGTCTGCTGCGAACCGCTCACCAGCCTGTGCCAGCGGGGCACTGCCCACCAGACGTGCACGTGCACCAAATTCCTTTCCCTTTCTTTTCGTCCTCCCACCTTTAACACTTTTATTCCACATTTTTCCTAAATACAGTGGAACCTTGGATTACGAGCATAATTCGTTCCGGAAGTAGACTCGTATTCCAAAACACTCTTAAACCAAAACATCATTTCCCATAAGAAATAATGAAAACTCAAATTATTCGTTCCACAGCCCCCAAAAATAAATACATAAAAATAATTAATACAATCTATAAAATGAAAATAAAACAAATTAATCTGCACTTTACAATTAAACAATACTCAACAAATAAATCCTGACATAAGTGTTTCCATTGGTGCGTGCACGCGCCGTGTGTGTGTGTGGAATTAGCCCCTTCCCTCGCCTCGTTTTACACAGTAACACTCCTCCTCCCTCCCCCCACCTCGCTTTTTCACAACAGTTTCACAACAAACACACACACACACACACAACAGAAACACCGTTTTAACAGGAAAAAAAGAAATCTCTCTGAGACTGACATGAGCGTATATTAACAGACACACTTTTTAAGTTTCACAACAAGCGCATAAACACAGCGGAAACACCGGTTTAACGGAAAAAAAGCGAGACTGGCACGAGCGCATACGAAAGGAATCACTTAAGTTTCACAACAAACACACACACAAACACGGAAACACCGTTTTAACAGGAAAAAAAGAAATCTCTCTGACCTGGCGTGAGCGCATACTAAGGCACTCACTGCTGTAAAAAAAAAAAAAAAAAAAAAAATGAACCAGCACCTTACCTTTGAAAAGAATCATGACAGAGCAGACTTTCTGTGTCTTTGTGAAGCCGGGAGGGGTGAAAAGGGGAGAGAGCATCTGTGCGTGTGTGTGTTTCAATGTCAAATTGCGCGCGCACGAGCAGAGTTTCTGTGTTTGAAGCCGTGGGGTGAAGGAGGGAGGTTAAGGTGAGAGAGTGACGCTCGGTGTCAAAATAAGAGTCGCATATGTGAAGCATGATACTCGGCACTCGTAAACTAATACTTGCTCGGTTTCCGAATAAAAAATTATTTAAAATCTTTGCTCGGTTTGCGGAACACTCGTAAACCACGTTACTCGCAATCCGAGGTTCCACTGTACATTACCCTTTTTCCCGTAAGACCTCGTCTTGTGTCCGTGCTTCATGGTGCCGCCTTTACGGGTTGAACCCGTTACAACGTGTGCATTTTAATGATCCCATAGATGACATCACAAAAAGGTCATCTATGACTGAGCCTGATTTTTAGTTGGGTACATTTTATATATCAGTTATTTGTCTAATATAAGTGGTCTTTGTAGGGTAGTTTAAGTTCTTTTTGAGGATGCTGAACCCCCTTAATTCAATTGATTGCTTTATAAACAGTCAGTTGTGATTACTCTGAAAGTTAGACCAATTATAAAGTGTAAGCGATAGAGTTCACAAACTGTTGCTGTAATTTTCCAATGTTTTCAGGACCCAAGATGCTGTCTGGTTTAAATCTAAAAAAACATTATATATTATGCATATATTGTATAGGGCACTGAACAGATACAAATATACTATACAGTAAGAACACATTGTATATTGCATTACAGTGTGTCAGGCATTTTTTTTTTTACTATTAGGTATACAGGTTTCTACTCTATAAATGGTGGCATTGTGTTTAATGACATTACAAACACTCCTCTCTGTCTGTCCTAAAATGTGGCAGTTTGAAATAGTAGGGATTTTAAAGGTCCATGAATAATCAAATTGCTTACATAATCACAGAGGAACTGGAGGGCAAGACTTTTAATATTAGTAAAAGTCACTGGAAAAGTAGGGCATGTATGGCACTGTGGGCATGTGTGTAAATTAAGAAAGAAATACAGAAGACTTCAGTATATTAAATATATTTTGGCATTTTTTCCTACTTATTTCCTGTTTTTCCCGCTTTTTCTTATCTTTTCTTTCCTCCAGTAGTCATTATTAGTTAGATTTAACTCAGTGCAGCGTGTGTGAGTCAAGCTTTCGGTCCCCAGTTTCTCTTTTTTATCTCAAGGGCTTTCTTGTTAAAGATCCATTTCCCTCTCAACCACAGAGATGCCCCATTTAAAACCGTTCTTTCTGGCCATCTAATTGAGAATGCATACTTTACTCTTCAGAGGGTTAAAGTAATGTTGCATGTTTTAATCTTGATAGAATATACACTCACTGGTCACTTTAACAGGAACACCTGTATACTTGGTTATGTACGAGTTATTTAATCAATCAATGTTGTGGCAGTATAATAATTAAGATACAGGTCAAGGGATTTACTTTTAAATTTAATAATTTATTAATGATCGGACCATATTGTAGAATGGGGAAAAGGCATGCTCTCTGTAACATTAACTGTGGCCCAAGACACAGATGTTCCTGTAATGTTTTCAAGATAAACAGGTTTGAGTATTTCAGATATTGCTTATCTCCTGAAAATTTAATGAACAGCAGTGTCTAGAATGGTGTAGGGGGAAGACCTGTTGATATTGTAAGGTTTTTTGTTCCAGTCCCTGTTTGACTTGTCTAATTAATTCTCTCACATGGCTTATTAAGAGTAGCTTCAGTCTCTTTATGGTTTGAGCTGTAGGTAGTACATACATAGGATTATTTTATCTGAGATAAAATTGGTCAGTATGAAAGCACCACTGATCAAAAACTTTGTAGGTGACAACCTCCTTTGTAGGTGATCTATGCACAACAACAGTCCAGCATTGCGCAATTGCAGATAGATAGCCTACCAAAATAGTCTTATGCCACATCAAAGAGCTCTAATCTGCAATAGTCAGACATGTAAATCTGGGTAAAGAGTGTAAAGTTCAGTAGTGTATGTAGTATAGAGTTACTAGTACTCTGTCAGCTCTACTTAAAGTCACTGACTTCAGTACTTCAGTGTTGACTAGTCTGCAGACATGTTTCTCAAACCTGCCTGTCAAAGCTCTCCTCTAAAAAAAAAAAAAGAAAGAAAAAGAGACACAGACCTGCCAGTAACCTCATCTTCCCTCTAATTTTATCTCGTCTCAAAACAGCAATGGTAGGTGGGTTCTGGAACTGCCGGGCTTCTGTCAAGAATGCTGGTTTCCACTCAGCTTTAACTCCCTATTACTCACTTAAACCTGAATATCTACATAAAATTTCTACACTTATATGCTTTTGCTTACACTCCACTAGGAACTGGCAAGGGTTTTTCTATTCTCAATATTTCTTTAAATTCCTACCTCTCTAGTCAACTTTCTCATCATTGTCATCTTCTGCCATACTGGTCCCCTAGGTGACTATTTGAATAAATGACAATTCTCCTTACTGTTTCTCCTACACTGAATAATTAAAAAATCATCAGCATTTTGAAATTAAAGGCAGAATTTTCACTCAAGTCAAATATGGAAGCATAACAAACATAAATAATTAACTAAAATCTATGGTAAACAATGGGACAATAAGTACAATAATACAGCAAGTTAAGCTTATTAAATATAAAAATGTTTTTCAAACTTAATTTATTGTCTCATACTACATATCTCAATATGTAAAAGTTACAGGAGGTCAAATTTTTCACTGTGCTCAGACTTCAATTTCCTCTCCAACAACCTCCAATCCTTTTCCCTCTTCTGACTCGATTCTACCCGTCATTTAACAGCTGCCTTCCCCCATAAAATGGACACCTTGGTCTTCAGTTCAAATGCCCTTGGTCTTCAGTCACTTCTATCCAGTTACAGACAACAATTTAAGAACACTCCACCTGACCAATCATCACTTGGCATCTATAACTCTCATCCTCCCTATTCTGGCTAAAACTAGCTATCAACATTTTTTTCTCCTACTGATTGAAACCTTGAAACTCTCTCTTTACCCCATTGTAGTTTCCTGCACCGTAACGTCCCTTCCATTTTTTCCCTCCCTATCCCACAGACACCCTCTTCTTCTTGTTTTCCACATCCATGAACCTATTCTGCCCTATGTCTTCTATAAGTAATTTCTTTGCACTGCTTCTTAGCCATCAGATGTGTTGCACATCAAACTGAGAAAAATCGGAACACCAGTGACCTAGTGACTGCGATCTAGGAAACCAGTGTCCAAAAACAAACAAACAAACAAAAACTATGAATGTTAGAATATCAAATCAAATATGAAATATCATCGTCACTTAGGTCCACTTCAGTAGGAACACCTGTGCATGCATTTACATTTACAAGATTTATCTGTACGATTTGACGATGATATTTCATATTTGATTTGATATTCTAACATTCATACAGTTTTTTTTTGTTTGTTTGTCTTTTAATTCTTCAGGGGTTATGATTTTTTTCTCATTACTAAGATTAATATTAAATACATAATACATAATAAATTAGCCATGACTTGAGATATGCTGCCACGGAAATCTGAAATACCCTTGACAACACTGACTCTTATTTTCTCTTTTTGTTTATTATTTACACTTATTGTTATGCTATTGTGATTCTTAAATAACCTAGGTAATAATGTATACCGCATAGGATCTGTATGCTTGTTAAAATGCAATACGAAATCCTAGCTTAATTACTTTGCTGTGGGATTCATAGAAGCAGCATGCAAGCTGCGATTTCTGCATTGTGAATCACAATGTCCCCAAAGCATCATATTTAAAGAAAAACAGACCAGTGTTGTTCCAAAGGCACAAAAAGTGTTTGATTAACGCAGTACACAATGGCCATTTCTTACAAGATAGGCATAAATACCAAGATACCAAGCACTTGTCTTTCAGATTGTCCCAGCTTGACATGCCCCTCCATACTGAGGCGTATCTGTGGTTAAGGCTCTTTGCTACTTATTAGAGTTTCAGTATTAATCTCCAAAACAGAGAAATATAAGTGCTGGTCCCATGAAAAAGCCCATGCACTGACATTTTGCACTGAACCCAACTTCCTACCTTTTTAAGTTTTCAAAATGTTATGTTTCACATATCTTAAAATTTATTTAAATCCAAATACCACAAAATGACAGCAAAACTTGTTTAGTGTTTGTTAATAATAATAATAATAATAATAATAATAATAGAAATAATAATAATAATAAAGACTGGAATATACTACTTACGTAAGTATTGAGATCCCTTGGTTAAAGCAGGTTTGGCAGCAATGACAGTCTGAACCCCAGCCTGAGATCCCTGGGATCCTGGAGAAGGTTTTCACTTAGGATAGCTCTTTCTTCTGCCTCCAACCCCCCAGTCCATGTTGCAGAAAAAAAATAACGTCCTTACAGCATGATTCTACCTCTACTGTGTTTGATTTTAGGTGATGTCATTCATAGTGCCTGATTTCCTGATTTGAATCTTTTTGTGATCAGACCAGAGGATTTTGTTTCTTATGGTGTGAGAATCCTTCTGGTGATTTTAGGCATCTCCCAGGTCGCTGTCGTGCACCTTTTATTAAGGAATGTCTTCTGTCTGAACACTCCAACATAAAGTCCTTCTGTAAGACTCTCCCATCTCCACAAGGGAACTCAGAATTTCGTTTATAGTGACTGTTGGGTTTTTGGTTACCTTTCTAATCAAGACCCTCCATCCCTGATTACTCAGTTTGGCTGGGCAGCCAGGTCTGGGGAGAATGTTACTTGTTCCAAATCTCTTGGATGATGGAGGTTACCCTTCTGTTGCGCATTTAAATGCATCAGAGATTTTCTTGTATCGTTACACAGATGTGTGGCTTTACACAGTCCTGTATTGCAGGTCTACAGTTAATTTTCTGACATAAACCATTTATCATGACACCTTATATAGACAGGTATATACCATTTCTAATTATATCCAATTAACTCAATTAGGCACAGGTGGAATCCAGTTGTAATACCAATCAAAGATTTGATTAAAAGTTTGGATAAATTTTCTATATTATAGAGCTTATTCTATAGTCTTAATTTTTTTAAACCATGAAATTACATATATCCATTACATAATTAACTAGCAACCACAACAGTCAGTTATTAATCTAAGACGCATAGATCAGCTGTTCTGGAATCGTGCTTGCAAGAACAGTATAGTTATATAGAAACAAAACTTTTGTATGAATGATGAGAATCCATTTTTACGATGAGTGTGAAACATAACAAATGAGGAAAACTTGGAACTGAAAATTTCTTTTGGGACATGTTTGTGAAGAAAGATTTATACTTTAATCTGTATTCCACAAATAAATGCACTTTCATCCTTACATGCATAACTTACTGTAAATGCTGCTAGATATATGCCTACTGGTTTTATTGCTTATAGGAAGGAATATTAGACTTGCTTAATCTTTTCCCTTCTCTTTTCTTTCCTCTGCTTATTAGAGATGTGTCAGTTTTCAGTTCCAGAAGGAATGGCAGTGGGCACATCAGTAGGTCGGGTGATGGCCACAGATGCAGACATGGGCGAGAATACAGACATGAGCTATCTGATTAAAGATGAAGAAGGAGGAGAACTCTTCAGAGTCTCCACTGACACAGATACACAGGAAGCCATCATAATCATAAAGAAGGTACACTCAACTCCAATGAGTAAATAACAGAATGTGAAGATATTTGGGAAAACCCTGAACAAACACCTTTGCCGTTTAAATATTTCTGTATATGTATATTTTTTGCTTTATATTATATAGCCAGAATATACAGTGAGGGGAAACAAGTGTCCAGACATTTTCTTTAAATGAATTTTATGTTCCCTTCACATTTACACACATAATGCCGTTTGATGTTCTACTTGTAGATATGTACAGAATGTATGTATTGTATTCATAATCACAAATTATATATATATTTTTAATCATAAAAAAATGTTTTTTCAAACCACAGGGAAGAAATTCAGAAACAATGAATTACCATTGTTACTATCATGCTGCAAACATGCTGCTGGAAGTTACAGCTTTAAGTCATCAGTTCTAACTAAAAACATTTTTGCAGCATTATAGTTTAGTTTTGGTTCATTCAAGGTGTAACAGATCCATCACTGGAGGCGAATTAGAATCCATGAGCAGAGTTTTATTAATCCAGTCACAAGGCAAACTATAACAAAAACACAACCAAAAGTCGAAGTCAATGTCTGGGCAAAGTCAGAAACCAAACAGGCCAGCAGTAGCAATCAGTCCAAATCTGTAATCCAAAAGCGTGGTTAAGAAATGTAGCAATATAGGTCATGCACGGGAGACAAACTAACAATGGAACATCCAAGGCTTGGTACACAGATGAACTGATAATACTTTACACAGAGGGTTACTGGAAGCAGCCTTAAGTGTACAACAATTAGGAAGTGAACTGGTGTCCTAGGAAGTGACTAGTACTCTGGCGAGGGCACCCTCAGGTGGAGGGATGGCTGATTCTGGGACTGAGGGGTTATAGATCCCCCTCCTCTAGGAACATCTCCTGGTGTTCTTTTCTTGGGCCGCCCCCTGGGTCTGGGAACTGGGTGGTCTGGATTAGCTTGATGAAAGTCTGAGATAAGTGAAGGGTCCAGAATTTTTGTTTTCACTAAAAATCTATCCAGAGGCATTTGTTTCTTCTGTGCTGCACACTTCTGCAGCCTTGCTGCACAAAAAGGACACTGCGTTATCATTCATAAGATATAGCAATCATTCAGTTTTGTATGGATGATGGTTCTTGGCAAAGGCTTGGAGTCTTTTTAAGGCTCCACTTTGCACAAAATTATTTTATCATGCGCCCGGTCTGCGACAACAAACTGAGCAAATCTGATGCTGGGATGGAGGTTTCTGGGTCGTCTTCCGAGGAGGAGTTGGTGAACAGAGACAAATTGTAGGTTGTAAACCGATTTGGTCGTCCTCCAGGGCGTTCATGAACTGTGTATATATAAAACAGTGAAATGCACAAACCCGCCCACCTACACCACCAACCATGCCATGGGTAAAGTCACACAGGTCACTAAAATTGTGTGATCAAGTTATTGTTAACTGAAGCCCTAGACCTGTATAATTGTATGCATAGTGCTGCTGCCACATGGTTCTCGTATTAGATAACTACATTATTAAACAGGTGTACAAGTGCTCCTAAAATAGTGAAGAGTATTATAAATGAAAGAATGGTGTATGTCAAATAATGTCCAAATGTTTATTCTGTAATTACGTTTTCCTTACCAATATTTTTGCTGAATTTTATTATTAATTAAATTCCTAAGACATATCAGCAGGTCCATGCTTGCATTCTTCATTCTTTAACCTAAAAAACTTTAATAATTGTATTCTCTTTACTTACGGAATTACTCATTGTAGTTAGTGCAGTGTCATTTAAAACTATGTTACATCTTTGTGATTGTAAGCACAAACAGGACATAACGTTTAAATTTTATTTTGTTTGCCTTCTTTTTTTACTGTGTCTTGTAGCCTCTGGACTTTGAGAAGAAAAGCACCCATAATGTGGTATTAGAGGCAGTGAACAAGCATGTGGATCCACGCTTTGTGGACCTGGGCTCTTTCCGGGACCAGACCATTGTCAGAGTCAGTGTGTCAGATGTAGATGAACCTCCAGTCTTCTTTCCACCCACCGGCACTATTATGGAAGTCCAAGAGGATGCAAAGCAAGGAGCCCTTGTGGGTTTTGTTACAGCCAGGGACCCAGATATGGATAACGTCCCTCTTAGGTAAAGGACCCTCTTTCTGTCCTTTAATTTACAGGGGAAGTACATGGTCTCACTAAAGGTCACGTATTTTACAATTTCTTTAACAAGTTAAAATAGGTTTTAGAGGTCCCCCAAAGTGTCTGTTAATGCTATAGCTAAAATAACTATCAGATAATGCATTTTTTACATCTCAAGTGATAAATATTCCATTGCAGAGTCTGTATAAATGAGCTACTACCAAGCTACACCCCCATTGTCACTGAGTCATCCCGCATTTCAGCTCAGCCCGCCCAACCATATTTCTTTATTGTAACACGTGACATCTGCGACATTTGATACCATCAAAAAGTCTTATTTTGTTTAGGTATCCTTGGGCTACGCACTTGTGTACAGGGAACAGTTAGCTGCACAATAGCAAAATTTGCATCACCTTTAATTGATCTCTTGTGTGTGGATGTAAGAGTTATTTTGCTGTGACATTCTCAGTTTTAATCACTTTTGTGATAGAATAAGCAATGAGTGATACAAATCACTAGGGAGAAGGGTTTGTGTAGAGCAGCTATTAGCAGCCTAGCAATGGAGCTCGCTGTCCCGGCCACTGTTTATACTCTCTGGCCATCAGCCTAGATTTCTTTTGGGTATTGAGCTCCATGCAGGACTTTCCTGCAGTATAATTTTTTAGTTTAAATAATGGTCTATGCAGATAAACATTCATGAATACTGTACATGCATTGGACCATGCAAATTGGTGATGATATTTTTAAGGCATAGCTTTAGCATAAACACAAAATAAGAAAGATAGTCTGTGTAATTCCTCAGCCATAATAGTAACATGGCTTTAAACCAATATTGTGTGGGTTCCCCTTGTGCCACTGGGGCAGCTCGAGGCATGACTCCACAAGACCTCTGAGGGTGTGCTGTGGTGTGTGGGACTGGGACGTTAGTGATGTATTCGTTGGGTGCTGAGGTTTGTAGGGTGAGGCCTCCATGGATCGAACTTATTGGACTTATGGATGCCCCCTCAGATTGGGATTTGGGGAATTCGAAGAATTTCTTTAACTCATTGCTTGCTTAAACAGCAGGTGGTGGGTGTTCTAACACCTTTCTCTTATTTCCATTTCTTTGGGATTGGATAGGATGGCCTAACCTTTGGTAATTGGCCGATAATTGCTTTGGGAAGTTTGATTGGCAGTCGCTATAATGGCCGATATAGAAAAGTCGATCAGATGACGCAAAACTCGCGGGACATTTTTTTGGCGCGCTGCTAAAATGGCTTCACCGGTCTGCAGTTCTACGTGTTGTGTGAAAAAGACAATACATTAGCAATCTGTGTTCCACGAGGCGGGAAGCACCCAAAGCATTTTAACACCACAAACCTCAGACATTTTAAGGTTAGTCACGTAAAGGAACACGAGCAGTTTTCAAAGTTAGCTCGCGCTAAGAGAGCGGGAGAGTTCACCAACTCGCGCGCCACCGCTCACTCAGCTGTCGTTAATTCCTCTCTCTCACCTACGCGGTTTCGCTCGGTGGCCGTAAGTACGGTTCATCATGATTCACCGTGAGTTTTGCCGCTGTGATTAACTTTCCATCTTTCCGCGAGAAATTTAAACATGTTAAATTTTTTTGCCGGTCCTCGCGGATGCTTGTGGACCTTGCAGAACTTCCGGCGACTCACGTCCCACCTGTCTGTTATTTTATTTAATTTTATACAATCTCCAGGAATGTTGTATTTGTCAAGCTCTAAGCTGTTCCCAATTACTAGCCAAGCACAGGCTGCTATGTTTTAAGTTGACGTGTTGCACATGTTGCTTGCCAATAAATACAGTTGTCAATTCATGATATTCCTCTTCTTGTTATTTCAATAATTAATTAAATTAAATAATTATACTGTAGTTTAATAAATAATGCTGCATGATAAGGCTTCAAGTAGACCTTGATTGGTATCGGCCCACACAGCTTCCAGTGATCAGAAATCGGTGACCGGCCTCAAAAATCCAGATCGGAGGACCCCTAACAATTACAACATACTTTGTGCAATAATGAAGTTGCACCCCATGCATAAACTTGATTAAGTAATAACATTTGGTGTATCCATTAATATTACTGTGAAAAATAGTTAATAGGTTTAATTATTGTTTCCTTGTAACCTGCATAGGCATTCTCTCTCTCTCTCTCTCTCTCTCTCTCTCTCACACACACACACACACACACACACACACACACACACACACACACACGGGAATTCACCCCAAATTGACCAAAAACTGGAAAAAAAAAAAAAAAAAAAAACTAAGCTAGTTTGTTTATAAGACCCCCAAATACCTTACGGCTAAAATGATGACAAATGTGTTCAGTGTATGAAAGTTACCTATGCTGGATCAGTTTAATAATGTCAATTCCATCACTTTTTGTTTGATATAAGTAATTAAACATTATAATTGACATATTTGTAGCTTAATCATTTGAGTGTAAAAATCATACACGACACCAAAAATTAAATATATATTTTTCTAGAATGTGTTGTTGGGATAACAGAATCCTCCGAATTCTTTTCAGAATATCTGCAGATGCTCAGGACCTTTAGTTTTTGATATGATGGATATGAAGATAAAGTAAGATAAGATAAATTCCAAGGGAAATTGCCATGACCTATCTTGTGTCTTTAATATGAGCCCTTGTTTTAGTTTCATAACTCATTCACTCATCGTCATATCCTGTGTAAAGGCTCGTGGGGACCTGGAGCCTTTCCAAGGAGACTAAGGGCATGAGGCAATTTTGATGACATTGCAGGGCACACACTAAAACACTTATTCACATACTAAAGGAAATATGCTTAAAAAATGCCAGTTAGCCTAATCTAATGTGCCTGAACCAAGCACAAGGAGAACATGCAAACAGACAAACCTAAACGGCCACACAAGAGTTAATAATGTTGATGTACAGGAGTAAGGATTTACTGTAAGCTCAGGAATATACTTTGAACAATGAATCCTGCAATATGTATTTTTTCTCCTGACTCAGGAATAGACTCAGCTTTTTCTGACTAAGCTGTCAGTGATAGACTGAACCCACTGGTACAGCTCTTAGGGAATTAAAGGTGAATATCATCCCCAGTGCCCAGTACTCACACATACTGTACATATAGACAACTTAAATTTGTGCCATGAAAATGCATGTTTTGGAGCTGAAAGTACTCCAGCTGTTGTAGAAAAATATTAATAGTATATACTGATCAAGCATAACATTATGACCAACTGCCTGATAACTTTCTCTCTCTCTCTCAATATATGGTGTGTAATAAATATACACACACACACAGACACACACAGTATCTGTTGGGTTTTAGCAAAGGAGAGGTTAAAATTTGATACCGAGATGAGATCTTTAATTCATATGATATCTTTATGTACTCTCCTCTAAATGGACCAAATTAACAAGTTTTAAATGTATTATTTTCCTGCAAAAATCACAAGTCTCTCATTAATAGCCATACATAATTGCTAGGTTCCTCAACAATAGTAACCTGCTAGTTCTTTATAGTAGAGGTGCTCCGATCAGGATTTTTGGGGCCGATCACCGATCTCCGATCACTAGAAGCTGTATCGGCCGATACCGATCACCGATTAAAGGGTCTCCTTGAAGCCTTATCATGTGGCATTATTTATTAAACTATATTTAACAACAATGTAAATCAAGTATTGAAATTACAAGAAGAGGAATATCATGAATTGACAACTGTATTTATTGGCAAGCAACATGTGCAACACGTCAACTTAAAACATAGAAGCCTGTGTTTGGTTAGTAACTGGGAACAGCTTAGGGCTTGACAAATACAACTTTCCTGTAGATAAAATAACAGACAAGTAGGACGCGAGTCGCCGGTTTTATGCGCTAAAATGCGTGAGTGATAAGAAAAGCACTTGTTAATACAGGTTAACATGATCAGAAATAAAGCCGGAGCACCCCTACTTTATAGTTTCTCATCACAGACTCCATAATCATCCAAACTTTATCCAGGCAGCTACTGAACTGTAGCTAAATATCATGCTAATCTATATTACATTAGGAAGTGGCTAAATCTGTAGTGGAATGAATAATTGACTGACATGCTATTAGGCCCATGACAAAACAAAACCATTTTTCCCCCCATTTATCAGTAACAAGGTTTACATAGTTCACCACAGGTGAACTATGCAAGATTGACTGTAGGTAGAGTTTAGGGGCCTTAGCTTTAAAAAGATGTAGCAGGCACAAAAAAGTTTACCATTTCCAAACAGTCAAGTTGTTGGCCTGTAAATAGCGAAGGGTATTTAGTTAAGAACTGTCCAATTCATTAGTAAATCCTGGAAGAATAGTGTGTGTCAAGTTCATGTGGTTGGAAAAATCATGAATGACCATGATTATTAAATGCTTAAAAGAAAGCTGCATTGTCAACAAAATCAACAGTAGAAATTACAGCTATGCTTAATAGCAAAAATAAGAGCATTTCCATACAAACACAACTCACAATTGGAATTGAACAGCGTGTGTGATAAGAAAAGCACTTGTTAATACAGGTTAACATGATCAGAAATAAAGGTTTCAACCGGAGCACCCCTACTTTATAGTTTCTCATCACAGACTCCATAATCATCCAAACTTTATCCAGGCAGCTACTGAACTGTAGCTAAATATCATGCTAATCTATATTACATTAGGAAGTGGCTAAATCTGTAGTGGAATGAATAATTGACTGACATGCTATTAGGCCCATGACAAAACAAAACCATTTTTCCCCCCATTTATCAGTAACAAGGTTTACATAGTTCACCACAGGTGAACTATGCAAGATTGACTGTAGGTAGAGTTTTAGGGGCCTTAGCTTTAAAAAGATGTAGCAGGAGGAAACTAAATGTTTATTGAAGGCAACACTGTTATGGTTCTGGCGTAAGGTGCTCCTCTGGCTTACAGAAGTAGTGCAGTTAGCAAAGGAGGTGGGGAATTAAGAGACATTGGAACTAAGTACACCAAGTACAACATGTATTAGAGGACATACACGGAGGAACCTGGAAAATTGATGAGAACCAACAGACCAGGTCATCCCCTAGGAGGAAAACAGACAACACTTATGGAAAGAACATAAAAACATGCTTTTACAACATGCTTTGTATTTTACCCTCTAACATAGCAACTTCTCTATAGCTTTAAGCATGCCCACTTATCTGCTCATCCGCCCTTAAGTTGCATGACATTATATGACAGTAATGTGTAGTAGTGGAACAAACAGCAATACAATGCTAACATTACAGACATTAACATGGCTAGCAAGGCAGAATAAATAGCAAAAAACTAGCTATCAAACCAAAGCACAGAAGGTTGGCACATAAGTGTGTTAAAGGAAGAGAGAGAGAGAGAGAGACGGAGAGAGCAATACAAGGCAGCAATCACATTAGCACCGATGCATACACACTGATTCTCATTCAAGTTACACTAGACACGAGATAAGGAGTTTATTCTTCTCCCTGAGGGGCGCATACATCTGTTGGCCCGACATGTATTCCCTGTACAGTTTTTAATCTTTACATCAATATACCATTGAGGTTAACTGTTCACTAAAGGGTAGGATGGCAGAAATAGCAACAGTCATGTTCTTACTTCTTGGTTGATACGTAACAATTAAGTTAAATGGGTTAAATGTTCGGAGAAAAATGAGGACTAAAGCAAAATGACATCTATGTAGCTGATTACAAATTTGTTAAATTTAACTCTAAAAGTGTCATAAAAACGCGCTGATCAATGGATGGACAATTTACAAAAATTATCTAGCATTATTAAACATCTATAATTTTGGTAATGAACGCTGTCTGACATTTGTCTATGTAAGACAACATAAATCGTACATGCTGTGTAAATTTTAATATGAAAATAATGGGAAGCCTTTTCTGTTTTAATGAATAGTGGATGGGACATATAAAAGACAAGGAATACTAGACAGCAGTCCTATTTTATCCATCATAATCAACACTAGGGTGGTGACCTTCAGCATTTTTTCCCTAGGGAAAAAAGTCCCAGGAGCAGTGGGCAATATGGATGCTTAGACATACTGTATCCCTGTGCAAGGTCTTCATAAATGTGCTCATTATCATAAAAGGTGTAGCCTAAAGCATGGTGAATGAGCACATTCTACCAGAATGATGGAGCAATCAAAGGGACAGTGTGAACAAAGTCCTCTCATATTAGCTTTACTAAAATCCCTGGTAAGTTCTTGATATTGGACGAAAATCCCAACAAGTCTTTTTAAAAAAAAGCTTTCTACTATATGTAGATGTAAGCCCCCAGGAGTTGTGTTTGTTTTAGGTATGATTTGATAACAAGGTCAGACTATATCTAAATTCTTCCAGCAGATAAGTGGATTGTGTTTGTAGAGCAAGGAAAGGCCTAGCATATACAGTAAAGGGCAAATCCAAATCAAGTTTTTTGGCCAAGTACTGTATGTTGACATACAAGGAATTTGATTCCGGGATAATTTCCTTCTTCTTTATAGCACTGGTGTTGACATATGTCACTTTTGCAAATCATACTGACCTTCCATCAAGAACTTGTATATATAGAGTTAGGAACAAAGGAATGTTACAGGTGTCTGGCCTTTTTTTGTGCAGAACCACAAATAGATGAAATGGACTAAAAACAATCAGAAATCACTGAGTGCCATCACAAATTCTACCCTTACTGACTTCTGGTATTTGTAGATAAATCTGGCATTTTCTGAAGATGCCTAAAGCCTGCAGTACAGACTGATAGTTTGTTCAAATTATTTTTTTGGCACCCAAAGTAGGATAAACCTGGTGTCAGTATGTGAAGAAATGTAGATGAGGTTTAGCTCTCTGGAACCTCAAAATAGGTTAGAGTGCAGATGGTCAATCACCGAAACATGATAATTCACTGACTAGATACATAAGTCACCCCTTTTGATGTGCCACTGTAATTGAGCACATTCCAGCTAGAGAGTGTTGGGCAGCTTGGGGAATTTTTTCTGCGGTACCATTTTATAAAGGTAAATGAGATTAGAGGATCAATAATCGGCCAGTGGAGTGATTTGAAGTTGACGTGGATTCTTGGAGCTGGAGTTTCTAGAGGACATGCCAGTTGAAACGTACATTATACAACATCATAGCAAAGTATGATCAAACTATGTACACTGTCTGGCACAAAAAAGTTTACCATTTCCAAACAGTCAAGTTGTTGGCCTGTAAATAGCGAAGGGTATTTAGTTAAGAACTGTCCAATTCATTAGTAAATCCTGGAAGAATAGTGTGTGTCAAGTTCATGTGGTTGGAAAAATCATGAATGACCATGATTATTAAATGCTTAAAAGAAAGCTGCATTGTCAACAAAATCAACAGTAGAAATTACAGCTATGCTTAATAGCAAAAATAAGAGCATTTCCATACAAACACAACTCACAATTGGAATTGAACAGCGTGTGTGATAAGAAAAGCACTTGTTAATACAGGTTAACATGATCAGAAATAAAGGTTTCAACCGGAGCACCCCTACTTTATAGTTTCTCATCACAGACTCCATAATCATCCAAACTTTATCCAGGCAGCTACTGAACTGTAGCTAAATATCATGCTAATCTATATTACATTAGGAAGTGGCTAAATCTGTAGTGGAATGAATAATTGACTGACATGCTATTAGGCCCATGACAAAACAAAACCATTTTTCCCCCCATTTATCAGTAACAAGGTTTACATAGTTCACCACAGGTGAACTATGCAAGATTGACTGTAGGTAGAGTTTAGGGGCCTTAGCTTTAAAAAGATGTAGCAGGCACAAAAAAGTTTACCATTTCCAAACAGTCAAGTTGTTGGCCTGTAAATAGCGAAGGGTATTTAGTTAAGAACTGTCCAATTCATTAGTAAATCCTGGAAGAATAGTGTGTGTCAAGTTCATGTGGTTGGAAAAATCATGAATGACCATGATTATTAAATGCTTAAAAGAAAGCTGCATTGTCAACAAAATCAACAGTAGAAATTACAGCTATGCTTAATAGCAAAAATAAGAGCATTTCCATACAAACACAACTCACAATTGGAATTGAACAGCGTGTGTGATAAGAAAAGCACTTGTTAATACAGGTTAACATGATCAGAAATAAAGGTTTCAA